>JAAAKG020135729.1:0-36136 GCA_010014905.2 Druon quercuslanigerum | reverse complement strand
TCTCCGAGATGCTGCTTCGCTCTTTCATTCAAAATCAGACCTACTCCTTGCCTACGACGTGTTTCACTATCTACTCCGGACCATATTTCAAATCCGCCTTTCGTCAACCCGTTTTTTGTGCCCCTACTTTCGCATCCCTTTTTATTTGTTTCAGGTGACGAATTAAAATTATGTCACAGCATAATCAGAAAAAATGGTAAAGTGCTTTAAATTTGTTAGTTAAAAAAAAGAAAGAAGATATTATTTTTGTGTTGTTAACATAATAGTAATACTTTTCATTATTATTACTATGCTGCAACATAATTTAAATTAATTTTTATTTTAAATCAGGCTTGGACAGATGTTGAGCTTCCAAGTTTTTAATCAGAAGGCGTTAATAAATCTTCCAGTTTTATATTTAAAGAAGTTATCAAAGCTAAATCAAGCTACCTTTGTTAGTTTTTAGGATACAATGTTCCTATATTTTATTGTTGTATTCTATTGAAGAAATAAAACCGATACAGTTGGAAATTTACAGCATCTTGAATACAAGATATAATGAATTTAAAAAAAGGATATAAAAAAAAGCTTCACACTAGAAAAGTATTCAAGCAGTAAAGGAGCGAAATAAATAAAAAGATATTGGCCGTTGAATCCGTTTGCCAGACGAGGCTTTCGTAACAGAACACTTAAGAAATTGGCAATTCGTGCTTCGTATCATAAATAATGTTACTGGATTTCGTTATGTTTCTTCTCAATGTTTCCGTCTATTTCCGAAATAGAAAATATTTACTGTTTAGCCTATTTTTAGCTACAGGTACCGTTTCTTTAAAGTCAACATCGCAGTACCTTGGCCTAAATAAAATTACTAAAATATGATAATATTAATTATGTACTTATCAACTTGTTGAAATAAAGTTTCATGAATTCAAAATTGAGAAATCCCAAAAATGGAAATTTATATCACTGAAAACTCCTAAAGTTGAAAAATTGCAAACTATAAATCTCTCGAAGTTGAACTTTATCAAATTGGAAAACTCCTAATATTAGCAAACATAGAACTTGGATCTGCAAAGTGGACAGCTTTTAAGCTTGAAATATCTCTTATAATAACTAACTTTAATTAAAAAATTGTTTAATAATTTTATTTCTCATTGAAATCAGAATGATCAAAAAATTTCCGTTTCCAAAATTTGCTGACTTTTATCCTGAAGATTAATATTTAAAGAGCAGCCTTTTAATCTTGTAACATTTTCAATAGCAAGTCTCTCATGAAAGGAATAAAACAATTTGAAATTGAATTTTATTTATTTATTTCAACCAAAAAATATCAAGAAATTTAATAGTTGCATTTAAATGAAAAATATGAAAAATTTAAAAAAAAGATGCATTTCAAAACAAAACAACGAATTTTTAACCAAGAAGTTGAACTTTTTACCAAAAAAGACGAATTCTTAAAAGAAAGGAGAAGAATTTTCAACTAACATGATTGATCTTCAACAAATAAGAACTTTTTAGTCAAGAAAGAAAGAAATTTTCGTTCAAATAATTATAATGTCCATCGAAAATACGAATTTTTTGTAAAGCAGTTGAATTTTCAATCCGAAAATACGAACTTTTAACAAAAAATTTAATTTTCAACTAAGCTGTGGATTTAAAAAAAAAAGAAGAAAATTCTAGAAAAAAAAACATTATTTTTCAGCCGTAAAGGACGAATTCTCAAATAAAAAGATAAATCTTCAAGCAAAAATAGAAAAGTTACATTTTCATTAAAAAAATTAATTTTTAATAAAAAATAGGAAAAGTTGAACTTTCAGTAAAAATAAAAAAATTAAAGAATGTGTCCGCTGCGCTCCTTTGGATGTAATGGACAGTTTATCATCTGACGTCTCGTGAGAAGGAAAGGTTAAAATAAAGTTTTCAAATTTAAATAAAAAATTTGTTTACAAACATTTGATTGTACCTGGTGTCTTTTTGTCCAAAAATTTAATCGGTTTATTTATAATGTCATTCACACGATTAAAACAAAAACTACTTTTTTTTGGGGTGAACGATTTTCGTCTATTTATTTTTTCGTAACTTGAGTCGTTTGTCCACAAATTTTTTTTTTTTTTTTTAATGTTGTTTTTTACAAATAAAATAAAAATTACTGGTCATTTTGACTTTTTTCATACCGTTGTTTGCCTTAAAATGTTAATTTCCATTTGTTTTTTTTAGATTTTAATAGCCGTACATATAATTTTTAAATCTGAAAAGAGAGGTTTCAAAATTTTGTTAAGAGCTCTAACTTTTTGAATTTTTATTTACAATAGCTGTCTAAAAAACTTGTCCTTTTCTTTCAGGACTTAAAAAAGTGTGCAAAGGCTTAAACCAATATGATAATTATTTCGAAAGTTATAGTGTCTACAGACTACAGACAGACGGACAGACACATTTGTAAAAACAGTTTTTTTCTGACTCAGGGGGTCTCAAAACATGGAAATTTGATGAAACCCGACTAAATTAAAATTTCAACTAAAGAGATGAATTTTAATCTAAAATGAAAAGTTTTGAACCAAATGAAGATTTCGAGGCAAGAAAGAAAAAACAGTTTATCCAAATTATTATATTTTAAGCTATAATACGACTTTTCAAATGAAAATATAAATTTTCAACAAAAAATGTAAAACGTAAATTTTCAGTTAAAAAGTATTATATCAAAAGAATAAATTTCAATAAAATAATTAAATTGTCAACCAACGATGATTTTTCAACTAAAAAAATTAATTTTTGACAATGTGGTTCAACTTTTACCCAAGGAGTTGAATTTTAATTTCTAAAAGATCGATTTTTAACCACAAAAAACAAACAAATTTTTAACAAAATAGTTAAATGCTCAAGAACTGTAACATAGAATGTTTTATAAAAGGAACAAAACAATTTTAAATTAAAATTGAACAATTTTAAATGTATTATCCTTGACAGTTACTCAGAGTTCTTATAGAAATTCCTTGAGTATTGCAAAATTTGGATAAGGATAAAACCCTGACTTTTCCCTGATTTTTGAATTTTCCTGACCTACGACCACCTGGTCAAATTTACCTATTTAATACAATCTTTATTCAGGGTTTCGTAACCCTTGCAGGAAATCCTTATTATTTCAGTTAGGTGTCCGTCCGTGCATCCGTCGTACAATTATGAAGGAGAAGTAAGTGAAATGGTGGAATTGAAAGTGAAGGAAAAAGAGGGGTTGGGAAGTAGGGGGAGTGAAGCAAAATGAGTGGAGGAGCAGTAGGAGAAAAGGCAGGATGTAAAATAGATGAAGTGAGGGGAAATTAGAAGAGGAGAAATAAGGGAAGTAAAGGGATGTGAGTGACAGGGAAGTGAGATTAAATTAGAGGAGGGTAATTTGGGGGAAAGTGAGTGAAGGATAATTTAGAGAAATTGAGTAAAGGGGAAGTAGGGGAAATTAGAGTAAACTACGAGAGAGGAAGTAAGGGGAGGGAAAGTAGTGGCAGTAGGCCAAATTAAGGAGAAATATAAGGAGGGGAAGAAGTAGATATTAAATGAAATGATGTGGGAGTATGAAAAAAGAGAGGAAAATAGGAGAGGGAAACTTTGAGAAGTGAGCGTAAGTGAGGGGAAGCAGGAGAAATGAGGGTGAGTAGACAAGGGGAAGTGAGGTATAGGGAAGCTAGGAGGGGGGAAGCCGAAGATGAAGTTTTGGAAGAGTGTGGCCAAGTGGGTGGTGAAGGGTGAAGCGGGTGGAGATAAGGAAGCAAAATGTCGTGGGAGTACTTGGACTAAATTATTTTTAAAAAGACTTTCAACTTGAATCTTCGATAATAAATTTAAAAAACTTTAAACTAGACTTTACAAAATAAAAAATTAAAGACTTAATGAATTTGCTTCGAGTGAACTCTAGCGTTGAAAGGTAACACTTGTTTTTGCAAGTTTTTTTAGAGGTGGTGCCTCCTTCTAAAAAACAGATGTGTTTTTTCTCCATTGAACGACGGACTCTGAACCAGTCTTTTTAATTTCATCGTGCTTACAAGCGTTATATTACACGAAGCGCAATATGTTTGCAAAGTGGCGTAAGAACTCTCGACTAAATTGTTCCAAGGCTTGCTTTGGGAAAAACTGGGTCAGATCTGATGCTCACCAGCATTTAATAAAAGGAAATTTCGCTTCAGCAGGACGCCAGGCGCTCGTTGTGCGCAAATTATGCGAAGACCGACACTTTTTTAGCGAACCCTCACCACCTGCTTGAGTGCCTTCATCACTACACGGAGAGACTTTTGATATCAATATTTGGTTTATTCTATATATATATAATTAAAGTAAAATGTAAGAATTTCGGGATAATTGAGGTGCTCTTATGAAGATTCCTACTATAATAAGAGATGATAGTATTTCTGTACGTATTATTATAAACTTGACCGAACAAGAATTAGTATTGACGTCTAGAAATAGTCTTATTTTCTGTGTGAAAATTGTAAGTGTGAAAAATTGATAACGGTCAATAACAAGTTTTGTAAAAAATATCGTGAAAGCAAGTATTTTAAATAACATAAGTTATAAGAAATGTACGAAATTCTAATATTCTTAAATAAGAATGTGTATTGAAATGCGCGCCACTAGTAATATCTGCGACTGGGATTTGCGAGATATATAAAAGACTATACTAAAAACGCCCGAAAGATTCCGAGCTCTTCCGAGCATTACCATAGAAGTTCATAATATTATGAAATTTTGTTACCTAATTGCATTAACCATACATGAGTTTTAATTTTAATTAAAAAACGGGAACAATAAACAAAATTGTAGGGCTAGTAAAAAAAATGCGTTATAATAATATTCTTTTTAATAAAAAAACAATTTAATTCAATCAAACGAGATGAGTGTTCAACAAAATAACGTATTGCTTTTTTACTACTAAACACTTGCCATTTTAAGCACCAAAAAAGATTAAATTTCTATCAAAAGATCAATTTTCAGAAAAATAAATAAATTTTTAGCCAAGAAAGATTTCAGTTAAATTCTCAATACCAAAATATGGTGTTTCAAAAAAATTTTGGTTTTAAATCAAGTAGTTGAATTTTATAAGAGACTATATGAATTCTTAAGCTAAAAATACGAAATTTAAACAAAACACATTTAATTTTCAATAAAAAAGGATAATTTTTTCACAAAAAAGTTTATTTTATAATGACGTAGTTGAATTTTTAACCAAAAAAGATTTTAACACTTAATCAACATTAGTTGAATTCAATCAAAAAGATAAATATCTAAAAAACAGCTTAATTTTATATGAAAAAAGATGGCATTTTACAAACAAATAATATGAATTTTTAACCAAATAGTACACTTTTCAACCCAAAAAGAATACGAAGAGTACAATAATACTATTTGGACATTTTTTAAGCCAGGAAGACGATTTTTTTAGAAGTCTGTTGAATTTTCAAAACAAAATTTCATTTTTTATTCATTCTTGGATAAAAAAATGAATGCCCAATACAAAAGGGCAAATTTTTAATTCATAACAGTTTAATTTAAAAAAATATACATTTTTTAACAAAATCGTAGAATCCTTAACTGTAAAAAATGAATTTTCGACAAAAAATTTAATTACTAAATAGGAAAGACGTCTGCTACAAAAAGAACATTATTTTTCATGCAAAATTACGAATTTTTGATGAAAAAAAGTGATTTTTTTAACAAAATAGTGGAAGATTGAACTTGAAATGATGAATTTTCAACCAAATTTTCAAATTTTCAGAGAAAGTAGAATAAATTTTAAACAAAATATAAACAGTTGAATTCTAACTCACTAAGGACGAATCTTTTTCACAGACAGTTCAATTTTCAACAAAAAAGGCTATTTTTAAATAAGAAAGATGACTCTTTGACAACAGAAAATGAATTGTCAAAGAGAGGAAAGAATCTTCTATTTAAAATAGTTTAATTTTCGACAAAAAAGATGAATTTAAACAAAATAGTTGAATGTGTAACTTTCAAAGATGTGTTTTCCACCAAATGTTCCAATTTTCGAACAAAAAGAGGCTAGACTCTAACCAAAATCCAAATAGTTGAATTTTAAAGCTAAAAAAACTTATCTTTTTCAAAGACAGATGAATTTTCAACAACAAAAATAAATTACAAATAAGAAAGATAAATTTTCAATCAAAAAGGAAGAACTTTTTTTTTAAAGTTAACTTCCAATGAAAAACATCATTTTTTAAACAAAATCGTATAAGTTTTATAACGCAAATATTAATTTTCGACAACATATGTAATTATTAAATAAGGAACATGCTTTTTCTACCAAAAAAGATGAATTTTCAATGCAAAATGACGAATTTTCTACAAAAAGTATGACTTATTTGGCAAAATAGTTAAAATTTTAACCTGCAAAGATGAATTTTCACGCCAAACAGATGAATCTTTTTCGAAGACAGTTTAGTTTTTAAGAAAGTTTCTTTTAAATAAAAACGATGACTTTCTGACTAAAATAAGATGAATTGGCATTACAAAAGGACGAATTTTCTATTCATAATAATTACATTTCTAAAGAAAAAGATAAATTTGGTCAAAATATTCACTTTTAAATAAGAAATATAACTTTTTGTCCAAAAAAAAAGAATTTTCAATCCATAAAGACGAGTTTTCTATTTAAAAAAGTGTAATGTCTGATGAAAAAGATCATTTTTTAATCAGAAATATGACTTTGACCAAAGAATTTTAATTTTTCAATCCAAAAGGATTGACAAAAAGATGAATTTTAACAAATGTTCATTTTCAAATAAGAGAGATTAATTTTTAATGTAAAAAATAAGAAAAATCGACTATTATAATTATTTAATACGAGCTAATGAACCGAAAGCTATAAATGTATACAATTGCATCAGATCACAAATGTCGACTTTGAAACCTGAAATTTTTTACCCAGCGCTATTAGTTTCTCACAAGTAGTAATACGTTTCACTCGTTTAATATATAAGAGCAGCAAGAATCAAAAGTCTCAGCGAAATGCGTGCGATTTATAATTATAAGATAGGTTTATACATTAGGATAGGATTCGTAACCGAACTTCATCGTAGCCAGCGAGCGACCTTGTACACGGAAAAAAATATGGAACCAAATACTTGTCTAGTTACGAAACTTATTATTACCAAAAATTTGTAAGAACAGAAAAGTGTGTCACATAGGACGAACAAATAACAAAAGACGGACCGCGCCGATCTTATTGACTGTAGTAGCCACTGTTTCCGCGCTATGGGACTGATTCGGTCCGATGCTCGGCAGAAACAGCTACCATCGCTACTATACTATACTATAGTATACTTTCTCACTCAGCGAGGCGACACCGTTTTGCCGAGCATGGGACTGATTAGTTCCCAAGCTGGGAGGTCCATATTTTTTTCTGCCTAAGCATATACACACATCTATATTAAGAAGCATTTGTAGGCTATGTAATAGCGTGTGTTCATACGCTTTCCTCCGTCTTTATTTTTGTAGTGCGCCATCGTGAAACAAAACATAGCGTGACCCCCATTTTTCGTATAGTGGTTTAGAAAGATTGCAAAGAACTATACTAATTTTCGCTATTCGAATCCATTACAAAATTTAATACTGCGATTTAGAAATACTTTAACTTTTTGTATGTAAGAGTCTAATATTCTCACGATTTATTCTAATCAGAGATATTAGTCTGGTATTTTCATAGTCACTATTTGACTTTTTCTAACCGTACCTCGATTATCTCTCCATTCGTATATTTTATTTCAATTATGGGTATGCGATTAAAGAAAGATTGATACCAAAAGTCTCTTCGTTTGCGGATAATTTTTATCCGCCTCGTCATAAAAAGTTATTTGCCATCCGATAATTTTAGTTTTTAATTGTTTGCGGCTTTTTTATCCAACTTCAGATAAATAATCTTTCTAGGATTTACTATGTAATAATCGCATTAATGATATTCGAAAGATACAGAAACACTTATTATATCATTTAAAATAAAATGTTTTTCATCGCGTTTTGTTTGCTTACTCCTCATTTGTGGACAATAACTTGAAATTGTGAGAGTTTCTCAGAAATGAAAGGGATTTTGTTTTAAATTGAATCTGAAGTCAATTAGGCTGAGGGTGAATACCAGACAGTGAGTAATTAGTGATTAATTTCTTGTTTCAGATCATCCAAACGTAAAAGCCTACTTGAGCCATGGAGGACTTCTGGGTTTATCAGAGGGTGTATACGTTGGAATACCTATGGTCATAGTTCCTATGTATGGAGATCAGTTTCATAATGCGGCCGCAGCAGCAGCCAGGGGTGCAGCCGTGATCGTGCGATATGATGAGCTTGACGAGATAACCCTCAAGAGCGCCCTTGATAAAGTGTTCAACGATACTAGGTAATTCCACTTTCATGTACATGGTGCTAAGGACTAATTTCATCACCCGAGTGAACCTCGACGGGATATTTTAGTATTCTCCGTTAGTACAATTACGCGTTCAATTTTTTAATTATAATTCTAACGATAACAAGTACACAATAGGGTGGACCTTATTTTTGGAAATATGTTTTTTCTACTCTCACACCCTAATTTTGTTCGAATGTCGAATGTTCGAATGTAGCTAATGACTTTCCAATTTTAACAAAATGGGTTAATATTAACCCGTATCCAAACACCATGAAGTTTACCATTAATTTAACATAAATAAAATCAAATTCTTCTGCAGAGACACTTATAGTTCCGGTTGGGAGTCCGTCCGTCGTACTTTTTTTCAAGAAGGGGAAGTTAGGGGAACTCACGAAAACACAAATTACAAATCAAAAATCACAACACACAAAGCACACATCACAAATTACATATTAAAAATCACAAATTATGACTCAGGAAAGTCAGGGAAGGAAGCTGAAATGACATTTGAAGCATGGGGAGGGTAGTATGTATGCAGGGGCAGTAGGGATGAGAAAGTATGGGAAGGGGAGGTTCGAACAACTTATTTACGTCTTAATAAGCTACGAAAAAATTTCTTGCAGGGACAAGACACCTACATTGATTAATTAGGCGCGAAGGCGTCACGATACTTTAAATGAGGGGTAGGGAGTAAATCGATACTGTTACGTCATATTTTTTAATAAATCAACCTTATAGGAAATTCAGGTATCTGCAATTATAGTGTGTAACGTTAAAATTTAGTATTTTACAGCAAAAGATTACACTATAGTTATAAAGACTTCATATCGGTATGGTTATGATTAGTTTTTTTTTCATAATTCTCTAAAAAAATATTTGATGAAATAAAGTTTTTGATTTAATTTTTGAAATTGATAATACCTGGAAAATCATTTAACATTTTTTTAGCTTTAACGGGTCAAGTTCTGATATTTGAAAAGAATCCAAGGTATTTCAAAGAATTTTCAAGATTTTCAAATATTTCAAATGATGTTTATGAAATTTTAATAGTTTTCACGGAATTTGGTGAGATTTTAAAGGATTTAGGTAGTTTTAAAGGTATTTCATAAGGTATTTTAATAAATTTTCCAGGATATCAAAGAATTTCATGATAATTCAAATATTTTAAAGGATTTCAAGGAATATTATACGAGTTCATAAAATTTTTCAAGATTTTGAAGTATTTTCAAATATTTTCATGAAATTTCAACAGTTTAAAAAAAATAATGAGACTTTCCAATATCTGAAGACAAATTTCGAAGGTTTTATAAAATTTTACAGATTTTAAAAGATTTTAAAAGATTCTAGAATATTTAAGAAAATTTGAAGGTCTCTTCAAGAGCTTTAAGATTTCCAAGAGATTACAAAATTTTAAGAAATTTCCAAAGATTTGAATAATTTTCACATTTTTTTCGGTTTAAAAAAATTTCCTTAAACTTCGGAAGATTTGTAAGGATTTTGTAGGACCTATAATGTAGAAGAAAATTCAAAAAAATTCCATGGGACTGTTAAGGTGCTTTAAATAATCCCAAGAAATTGCTTTAATTAATTTGCATGTAACTTCAAGAGATTTTATAAGTTTTCAAAATATTTTAGCGTATTTAAAGGATCCCAACATAGTTTAAACAGATTTAGAAAAATGCAAGGCATTCAAAAAAAATCAAGATTTCTACATATTTTAAAGGATTTTTATCAAAGTTTAAGGGATTTAACGAGATTTTATAAGATTTCGAAACATTTCAGTAATTTTAAAGGCCTTCAATTAAGTATTTTAATCAATTTTCAAGGATTTCAAATTATTTCATAAAATATTAAATAGTGCAAGTGATTTCAAGAACTATTACTACAGTTTATGAAATCATTTGGATTTCAAAGGTTTGTATCATATTTTAAGAAATACTTAAGGAATTTATTAATGTGAATTAAGGGATTTAAAACTTTTCGAAGAGTATTAGGATAGTTTTAAAAATCTTATTTTCATATAATTTATATAATTTTTTTAATTTATATTTTTAAGGGACGCTTTTATAAGATTTTCCAGATTACAGTAATTTTGAGGGATTTTAATGTCCACCAATAAGGTATTTTAATGTATTTTCCAGGATCTCAAAGAATTTCATAGTACTTCAAATATTTCAAGTGATTTCAAGAGCTTATCAGGAATATATTTTTGGGATATTTAATTGATTCCAACAAAGTTTAAAAAGATTAAAAAAATTGGAAGGAATTTCCAAGGGTGTCCAAAATAATTCAAATAGTTGTTTAAGGATTTTTTTGTATTTCAATGGAGTTCACGGGGTTTTATAAGACTCGAAATAATCTCAGTAATTTGGAAGGCTCTGATTAACGTACTTTAATAAATTTCTCAGGTTTGTATTGATTTTAAATAATTTTTAAATATTTTTAAGTATTTTCAAAGGTTTTAAAGAATTTTAAAGATGTAAATTTGAGATCTTTTCAAATCTTCAAGGAGATTCCAAGGATTTGAATAATTTTAAGGAATATGAAAGATTTTTCGTGACTTTAAATAATATCTTAGAATTCCAAAAGACTTAAAAGTATTTTATAGAACTTATAAGGGTTAAGGGTATTTTAAAAGATTCCAAGGGACTTTTAAAAATTTTTAACGTATCTTATAAGATTTCCTAGGTTTTAAGTAATTTATTTGGATTTTAATGGCCTCTAATAACGTATATGAATGAATTTCCCAGGATTTTAAAGGATTTTATATGACTTCAAATATTTCAAAAGATTTCAATAAATTCTAAGGTACATTATTATATTTCATGTGACTTTATAGCAGTCACAGAGATTTTATAATGATTAAATAAAATTTTTAATAATTATTCACATCAATTGAAGGATTTTAAAGATTTAAAGAGATTTTCAAATATTTTAAGGAATTTCTAAATATTTCAGAGAATTGAAAGGATTGAAGGGTGTTGAAAAAAAACATCCATAAAAACAAAGTTTATTTACAATTTTAGAAATTTCCACTACCCACAAAATCATTCAACATTGTGAAGTTTATCGGGGTTTGCACTCTGTACTTAGTACCTCCTTAGATTTTGTAACTTACTTTTGTATATTTGGCGACAGATTAAACATGTAGTAAAAATATCTATAAGAAAATTTACTAAAGCGTTTTGTTCATAAAATTATTTTTAAACATATGCAATTGAGTGCGTTAATAAAATATCTGAGAAAAGGGTATATTTTCATTTTTTGTTACATTTTATTAGCGTTTATTATCATCGCAATCATTCTTGAAACTGTTTAGGTTATTTTAGGCCACATTTTAAATTGATTTGGTCAAAAAATAAAAAAAATTGCATAACCAATATTAAACAATTAGAAATAATGTTAGAAAATGTAAAAAATTAAGCTTTTGATAAATATTTTTATAATTAATGAAGCAGATGAATTCTTTTGAAATATTTCACGGTATTTGAAAGTTTTCGAGATTTGTAAAATAAATTACAATAGTTTGAATGGACCTTTAAGATTTAAGAGAATTTTAAACTATCTCAAGAAACTTTTATTAAATTGTTTAATTTAAAGGGATTTAAAAATGTTGGAAATCTTTAAGGATAAATAATTTTCTACAAATTCGGTACTTATAAAAAAATTTCATAGGACCTATAAGGTTTTGAAATATTCTAAAAGATTTCACAGGATCTTATAAGTTTTTCGAGGATTTCAGTGACTTTTAGGGATTTGAAAGGTCTCAAGGCAATGCATTTTTGAGGATTTCAGGAAATATCATTATATAATTTTAGGGGAATTTACAATCTTACAGTGGTTTCAAAAGAAAATATTTACAGGAATTGAGGTATTTTGTAGGGTTTTAGAGATTTTAAGAGTTTTGTAATTAGTTTCTGAAGTTCATTCTGAATTCTTTTGAATTCATTGTAATTCTTTTGATTTTTTTTTAATTCACTTCAGCTGCCTGCTAAAACATCGAAATTAAAAAAAATCGCAATATTATTGAAGATTAGAGTTGTAGTTGTGGTGGGAACTGCTACCATAAATTGTTTAAAAAGGATTAAATATTAATCAATAATAATTCTTGCGGTTTAGCTGATAAACACATATGTGCAGAATAAGCTTTAAAAATGCCAACCCGATCACTCTGGTAGTTTTTTTATATATGTCAACCAGATCGAAAAACTTTATTTCGAGAAAAACGCATTTAAGTTTTTTCTCTCTCTAAAAAACATCAAAAAAATTATGATTATTTGACATGTTCTGGAATTTTTAGACCAAAATTTAAGGGAATTTTAAATATTCGAGGGAATTTGAAATATTTTACCCTATTTTAAAACATTATTTTAAAAGATTAAAAAAATTAAAGGGGTTTCGAACGATTTGAAATATTTTAGGGCATTCAAAATCATTTTAGGGGGTTGAAAAAATTTTGCATGCGGTTTTAAGGAATTTATTAGAATTTTGGAAAATATTGATATGATGTTAAATATTCTCCTCGTTTGGTTTGCGCGGTGATTATTGTCATTATAGGCAATGATACGGAGATAATCTGAGAGTTCTCTTAGGAAAGAGTGAGAGGGCTCTCGGAGGATAGAAAGAGAGGTAATGGAGAAATGGTCACGGACTTTTTTGACTACGGGCAAGTTCAACCTGATAGGCCCTGCATTTCTCTTAAGATAGAAAGAGAGGGAGGGATTGGTTTTCGGGAATTCCGTAAGAGGTCATCCTTCCTTGCGGACACCGGTGGTTTTGTTCTTGACCAAGGTGGCGTTGTGTTTGGCCAGGAATTGGTCCAGTGGGGCCATGCTCTTGGGTTCTTCCTTCCGACTGGTAGGGGGAGCCACATAGATCCTAGGACAGCCTGGTGTTTTTATCAAATATTTCCATGCCTGTAGCCCATCCATGGTGGGAGCGAGAGCGATAGAGATGGAAAAGGAAAAATATATATATATAGGGTTAGGATCTAGCCGAGTACAGCTGGGATGCCAGCCGTATTAGCGGATCAGATGAGCTGGGATGTCAGCCGACCCGTAAAAGGAGGAAAAAAAGGATTAAACAAGGAGAAGATATATATTAAGTAATTTTCTTAACATTGTTTTTTTTTGTTGAATTTCTTGAATCACAAGGTTTCTTTTATTTTATTTTATTAAATACTGTTTATTGTACACTAATGAGACTCGTAGTGGATTTGTGCTGACGCAAAGTGACAGGTCGCCCAAGCAGTCGTGAGAGAGAGAGAGGGAGAGAGAGAGTAGTTCCGCTCCAGATGTGAGAGCGAGAGAGACAGGGAACAAGTTTTGGTCGAACTGTGTTTCGGATTAAGTTTGGCCTAGCCCGAGCAATATTCCGGCCCGGGGAGGTTCCTGACAGCTAACAACGGATATCTTTATTGATCAGAGCGGTATTCCAGTCCTGATCGTTCTGCTGTTCCGTGGCGGAGCGCGCCTTTTTAAACCTGTCGTGCCGCATAAGAGTTGGCCAGAGTGGGAAAGGAGCGAGTGGTGGGAGATGCGCGCGCTTGAGTTTGAATGGCGGGAGACGGCGTTTCGCGCTCTCTCTCTCTTCTCTCTCTCTCACTTTTTAGAATCTAATACTCTAATATCTAGAATGGTTGTCCACCGAATGAATAAGCGTCGTATGCGAGAAGGGATCACGCCCTATGCCTGTCACGTATAACAATATGGAAGGATTTTATGTAACCTATAAAGTTTTAAGGTATTTTAATATGATTCTAAAGGATTTCATACGATTTTCAAGGATTTTAATGATTTTAAGGGGCTTTAAAAGCTCCCAAGGTGTTTTAATAAATTTTTTAGTATTTCTAGAAATATAAAATTTCATAACAATTTACAGGAAGCTATAATATTTCCATGGATTTGAAGGTACTCATTCGCATGAAGTGAGGGATTTTGTAGATTTCAACGATTTCACGAGATTTTCAAATATTTTTTGTAATTAATTTAAAATTCGCCCTGAATTCTTATTAATGCATCATGAATTCTTTTACTTCCTCCTGAATTCTTCTAAATTTACTCCATTTCACTCAATTCGATGCATTTTTATAAAGTTTTAGTTGAATTCATCTTGAAGTCTTTAAACCAATTTTTTATTTTAAACTAAAATTTAGAAAAGCCAGTATGTTTTTATAAATATATTTCATAAATATAATTCATTAATCGTTTAGCAATTAGGTGAATTTTTATGCCCTGAATTATATTAGTTGAAAAAATAATTTATAAGCTCGTGGTATTTTATATTTCTTACTCCTAGAATCTCTATTTTTAGATTCTTATATCATGAAAAATTGTACTTGTATTATTTATTCATACCAGACACATTCATTTTCTAAATATCGCACATCCAGTTTCTCTCACAATTTCATTTGTATTCTAATTTGATTCAGATTTATATTAGTAGGTTCAATCCACTTTCACATAACTGTCAGGAGTTTCATATCTTCCTTTGAGTTAGTGCAATTGAAATGATCCATAAATAACGCCTTTGTATTCCCTTAACGTTTACGTTTATTGCCACATCCAACTTTAGTATTTCGTTATTATGTATTCAAACTACCTCTTATTTTTTAACGGTGCTTCAATTTTTTAAGAGCAAATAGTAAACTATCATGTCGTAAAATACCCACTTTTCAATGTTTCACATCCGGTATTTTATTTTCAAACGAAGAATGGTATTTTGCTGAAATTTTGGGAAACGAGAGAAAATGTATCAGTGGGCATTAGGGTGGTCCAAAAATGCATTGAAATATTTTTTCATTCTAGAGAACAATAGACCCCCCCCCCCCCAAGTTTCCATTCCTGGAGAAAGAAAATTCGTAATTTTTATTTTTTCGAAATTTAGTGATTGACACGTGCCAACGGTCACTTCAAAATCCCATTTAATTAACATGAGGAAATTTTGATTTTTCGAAAAATTGAACTCATGTTCCAGGTTTTCATCGAAACGTGCAAAGTTTTTTAGGGATTTAGAAGGAGTGCCTGCAAAATGAAAACATACTAGTAACGTTTATTTCTCACCTACCTCCACTCTCCGCGCAGTACCCAAAATTGACCCAAAAATCAAAAACTACATCATTACGTATTATTGTAAATGTAAATTATTTAAACAATTATTTATTCCCTAAAAATGTAAGGAATAATCGTATTTTCTGATTGAAATGCATTATATTGTCATTGTTTGAAGAAATACATTTTTCTTAAAACATTGTGTTGATATTTAAACCATTAACTGTTTTTGTTTTCAAAATCTTTAAAAATTGAACCAGAGATTTTTTTTCAAGTTGGTATCCTATGCTATTTTTTGTTAAATAATTACACAATTTTGATACATTTCTTCTAATGTTTTACAAATTTCTATTTTTTTAAACTTTTATTTGCTTAACCAGTTAAATTCGGTACCTAAAAAATGAAATAAAATAGAAGACGTACAACTAATTACCCTTTACAAATATTTTTGGAAAGTAATTATTTCAACAAATCATATTTTTGTTTAAACAATTAAAAAGTGGTAAATGTATACTTTCCATACACTATAAAGTCAGAAAGATAATTGTATGTGTTCTATCTCATTTCATTTTTTTAGCTTTAAAAAAACAGCTGGAGCAAATAAAGCGTAGGATACTAATTAAAAAAAGCTGATATATCTGGCTTAATTTTTTAGAAACATAGAAAATACACAATAATTGTTTTAATATTAAAACAACGTTTTTAGAAAAATGGACTACTCGAAAAATGACAAAATTTTGCATTTCAATAAGAAAATGCGATTACTTTCTACACTTTTGGGGAATAAATAATTGTTTACATAATTCACATTTGCTTAAATATTTAAAAATTGTTTTAAAACTCACAAAGAAATATTTAGATTACCCATTAGTAATTATTTGTGTAAAAGTACGACGGAAATTGCTAAAAAATATCAATAATACTTAAAAATTTATTTTTTTTATTTTTGGGTAATATTTGGGGCGCTGCTGGGAGGGTTCAGGTGGGTTAAAAATTAAAGTTATTAGCATGAGTAAAATTGTTTGAAAATTTCAAATTTTCCAATGTTAATTAAATGGGAGTTGAAGTGCCCGTTGGCACGTGCTAATATTCGAATTTGGAACAAATAAAAATTATGGATTTTATATTTCCTGAAATAGAAACTTTTGGGAGGCTGTCTTGCCCTATAGATTGAATAGGGTTTTTCGGACCACCCTAGTGGACATGATTTGGAAGTTAGAACACTTATTTGTTATTAGTAGTCGTGCAGAAAGTACGTAACCAATTTTGGACTACTTTACCCCCCCCCCCCTCCCCTCTCATCAAAATTCGGAGGGGGGGTGTGATCTAAAACAGAGAAAATCGGAAAATTCAAAAAGGGGAATAAATTCTTTCAAATAAAACTATTTGGAATATCCGATGGAGTTCAATATAAAAAGCTTTAAATTTGTAAAATTGCAAGTAATAATACATGCTCCTTTTTTAACAAAATAGTTGTATTTTCAAAGAAAAACATTCCCTTTTGAAAGAGATGAATTTTTCAGGCAAAAAGGCGAACTTTCTACGAAAAAGAATTAAATTTTATTTAAACAGGCGAATTAAGAACTAATTACTTAAACTCTAGCAAAACAAATTAATTTAAAAACAATTTTAACTACGAAAGATGAATTTTTATTACAAAAGGACGAATTTTTAACAAAACTGTTGATTTTTTGCCGAAAAGGGTGATTTAATAAAAATAGTTGAATTTTTAATCTAATAAGATTCATTTTTATTCAAATGGTCGAATTAAAAAAAACTAATTTAACCAAAAATAGTTTAATTTTTTAGATAAAAATATGATATGTTTAGAATACATTTGAACTTAGAATCTATAAAGTTGCATTCTCAACAAAAAAGTTCATTTTTAACCAGATAACCTTCTTACAATTTAAAATTAATTTTTTATCAAAAGACTAATTCTCAACCTGTTAAATTAATCAAAACGAAAATAGAATTTTAAATAAAACAATATACTTCTCAACTAATACAATGAATTTCCCATTAAGAAATATAAATTTTACATCAAATAGATAAATCCTCAACAAAACTAAAGGCATTTTAGAGAAAAAGAGAATTCTTTATCATAGAAATGAATTAAAAAAAAAACATGAATAGAAAAATTAATTTTGATAAAAAAACGAATTTTGAACCAAATAGTTACATTTTTACCAGAAAGGTCAGTTTTTCACCAACAGATTGATTTTTCACCAAAAAAGAAGATGTTTTAAAGAAAATAATCATTTTTAACATAATTGTTTAATTTTAAATTTTAAATTGATTTATCTAGAAAGAGGTTGAATAAAAAAGTTTATTTTCTAGCATTTATAGCCCTGAAGACGAATTTTCTTTAAAACAGTTCAATTTTAAAACCAAAAATATGAATTTTTAAATAAAAAAAAAAGTTCATATTTTTAAAAAAAAACTTGAATTCAACCATAAAGACAAATTTTCAACAAAATAGTTGAATCCATAACAAAAAGAGATTAATTTTTAAGCGCGGTGCTGATTTTAAACAAAAATTTCCATTTTCTACCAAAATAGTTGAATTTTCAACCTAAAAAGATAAATTTTTAACAAATTGCATGACTTTTTAACAAAAACTTTCGAATTTTCAACTAGAAAAGATTACACAAGATTTCATTACATTTTTAGTTTAAAAAAAATTAATTTCTAGAAAAGGGATTTTTAAGACAACATTTCCATCTTTAAACAAGTAGGTAAATTTTTAATAAAAATGATTATTATTTAAAAAAATTAATTTTTAACAAAAAAATTTAATATACAACCCAAAAGATGATTTTTTAACCAAAAAGAATAATTTTATAAAAATGTAATAGTCATATTTTCAAGTATAGAGATGAATCTTTAACCAAAAAAAAATAATTTCTAACCTCGTTAGCAAAATAGTTGCATTTTCAATAAAATAATTCAATTTTCAAGAAAAGGGTTGAATTTTCAGCCGAACGAGAAATTTATACTAGAAAATATATATAGTGGACATAATAGTAGACTTATCAATTAAAAATATTTAAATGTTCTTAATGTAGTTTGTGAACGGCTCCTTGCTGATGCCTTAAAGCTAATATCATATTATATTTTAAAAATGAATAAAATCGCATTATTTATATAAAATACCAGTTCAAAACGACAAGACAGATCTACGCTAATATATTTTGCATCATCTTCTGAAATGTCTCAAATTTAAGAATAATAACGTGGACGAAAATATTTATTCCGACAGTAAATTATGATGCCATAGTACAGCACTTTCCTTTCAAAATGTATTTTGGTGACACATAAATAAAAATTTTATTCAGAAGTTTCTTAGCTTAGAGCCTAACAAATATTTTGAATTCCAACTTTTCGAAAGATAATTAATTTAGGGCCCTTAATGTAGTTTAAAGAAAATGGTTTAGATCTAAACCTTGAATATTTTTTACGTTGTAATGGAAAACTCGTTGATGGGAAAAAATTTATATTAAATTCAGGAACAAAAAGACACATCAATTTTTGGACACAGCTACTTAGTTCCTTTTTCACAACAATACAAATTCAAAGTGTAATTTTCAATACATGAAAAAAAGAAATATTTATTGAAATACACTATTCAATTTCAAATTTAAAAAACGTGATAGTAATAGAAAGATGCTCGACGATAAAAAAACGTTTACAGAATTTAAGCGGCATTTTGATTGAAACTGCTCTAGGGATCCATAAAATATATTTTATCAGAAAAGGGAAACATGAGTTCTGACTTTTTTTAAAGAGCTATAAATTTAGTGGACATGGTCGTAAAATTAAAAAAGCCATTTAGTTCATGGCTCTCTACATAGTACGATATTAAAATATTTTTAAAAATGTACCATAAAGACTTAATTTAAAATAAGCGTTGAATAAAAAAAACACGACATTTTTGTTTACTTGTTAGTATATATTTGTTTTGAAAAATTACAAAAATAAGTATATATCCTGTAATGAAATGTACAAAAAATATAGATAACCGTTTCAAAAAAGAGTTCTCAATATTTTATTTCTAGATATCGAATTTTCCTTAAGGGCTTGTGCATCGTAACATTAGTTACAATACTATCTTAAGAAGAAAAATAGAAGCCGGAAATCATCCACCCGGTTTAATAAAAGTGGAAAGAAAATTTTCAATCTCTTTATTCTTGAATCCGAGAGCGTGTATGTCATATGTAAACGTATCAAAAGATAAATCCATGTATAGATCTGTATCCCATTTCGTTTTCTCAATCTTGACATTTGTAAATTAATGGAATCAACTGTCTATTTTGTATTCAGACAGTTCTAGACCTTTATTTTCTGAGGCGCTATTAATAATTTCTGTTCCCTATATCCCGCATAGGAGGGTGACTAACCGTTTGGCTTTTCCCAAAAATGTTATCTTTTTGAGGCACGCAACTTTTGTCCTACAATATTTTTTTTACTTCATATGGGTTTTTGAAAGTATAGGAGTTTTTTAATTAAAAAAAATTGAGTGAGCTCTATTTGTCTTCTTTAAAATTATTGTTAAATGAAAAATATTTTTAAAATTGTATTGTTTAATGATTGCTTTTTTCGGGACTTTTCACTTTTCTAGTGAGTTGAATTTCTGACATAAAATAATACTTTAAAAAGATAGTTAAACTTTCAACAGCATAATTGATTTTTTAATAAAATAGCAAAATGTTTTATCAAGTAGTTGAGTTTTCAAAACAAAAAAATTCTCTTAAAAAATGTAATAAATGATATTTCAACCAAACAAAATTTTAATTTCAATTCAAAAAGAAAGATGATTTTTCAAACTCTAAAAATTGCTTTTCTACCATAAAAGATGAATTTTTGATCCAAGAGGACAAATTTTTAAAAGGAAAGTTGATTTTTAATCCAGTGATATGAATTTTTAAACCCTATATTTGAGTTTTTAGCTATAAAAGATAAGTTTTCAACCAAAGTGAAACAGTTACATTTTAGGTTTTAAAATTTAATTCATAAGGAAAAAAACCAATTATCTTTTATTTAAATTACACTAAAACAGAGGAGTTTTCTACAAGGCAGTTGAAGTTTTATCAAAAGATAAGAATTTTTATCAAAAAGTTAATTTTCTAATAATTCGTAAAGTTTTTGATTGAAAATCAGCTTAATGTTTAATTCAGTATTTGATTTTTACCAAAAGAGATGGCATTTTTGCGGGAAAATATCAACTTTGAAATAAGAGCACGCATTTTTACAAAAAAAAAATAAATTTTTAACTCTCAATTAAGCATTTCTAACAGCATAGTTAGTTTTTAAGCATGTCGTTAATTTTCTAAAACAAATTCTTGAATTTTTATGTAAAAAATACTAATTTTGTTATAAAGCAGTTGAATTTTTTACCTGCAAATATGAATTTTTAGCTAAAAATGTGATAGTTGATGTTACAACAAAAAAAGATTTCAATTTTAAATAAAAACCAACTAAATTCAATTTAAAAAAGTTGAACGTCTAGCAGCATAGTTGAATTCCCAACAAAGCAGATTAATTTTCTTCGAAATGGTTGGGTTTTTAACTAAAAATGGTGGATTTATATGCAAGAATATAAATTTTCTTCAAAACAGGCTAAGTTTTACCAAAATACACGAATTTTGGACTAAATAGTTAAATATTTACCTAGAAAATATGCATTTTCAATTAAAAATATGAATTTTCAAACATAAATAACATTCGCATTTTCGTTCAAAAATTAAAGAATAAATGGAAGAGATAACGCTCCAGAGAAAAGTTTCAGGAAATTCTAACGCATTGATTGGGGGTGTAAAAATTAAAAGTTATTAGGTGTAAATTATTACTTAAAGACTGCTAAAAAGATGACTATACTTTAATTCACAAAAAGCTGATCAAGAACTCAAGAACTTATTTTTTCAATTTTCTGTTCAAATCGAGCTTTTGCCATTTAAAACCCTACATTAACTTCAAAAGCAGAAAATTACGAAATTTTTTTTATTGGAAAATAAAGGTTAAACGTTGAAAGTCAAATTTTCACAAGTATAAATAATTATAATAAAAAAGTGCACATCCTATAAAAAGATTTTTTATTATACATTTTACTGCAACTTGTATCCTTTTTCCATAAATTTAATTTGTTTATTTTTAATGTTATTTGTTACAATTTCAACCAAAAATATGAATCCAGGTATTAAGTATTCTAAGAAAATGTATAGATATTATGTGGGCGACAAATTTTATCAGACATAATTTTATTGTTATTTGTGTCGTTTTTCTAATGTGTAGATATTTTTGGTTAAACAACTTGTCTCTTCATTTTGCATTCAATATTTCTAAAAATTTCATGTTTTACATTATTTTATTTTTTACGATTAAAATTTAAACTGCGTTTATTATCAAAAAATTATTATGATAAACATGTAGCTCTTTTGTGAGTAGGCAACTTTTGTGTATTAATTTTTTTCTTACCTTGCGTCGTTTTTCCAAAAATTAAATTTTTTCAGGTAAAGTTATTTTTGACGATTAAAATAACAACTACGCCTTCTATCAAAAAGTGATTGCTAACTAATTCAATAGGTTTTTTTATGTGAGCAAAGTTTGTTAAATAATTTTCTTCATACCTTGCTACTTGTCTAACAATTTTATGTTACTATTTTTAATACTGTTTTTTACGAATAAGGAAAGATATACTCGTCGTATGCAAAAGTTATTACCAACAAACTCGTAGATATTTTTTTAATTGGTCATTTTTGTTTATTCATATATAATGGCATCTTGCTTATTTTTATCGCTAAAGGGAATTTTTTATTTTGCATTATTTTTGGGGGATCAAAATTTTAATTTTCGATTTTTCAAGGAAATTTGAAAAGTTGTTATGACAATATCTCACAGTGTTCAAAAAGTAAAGTTTGTCCTTTAAAAATTTTGTTCGATATCGTGCGTTGTTTGGCTTAAAATTTTTCATTTTATTTTATTTTTTTGAATTCCGTAAGTGCTACAACTCCGGTAATTTTTTCTTATCATAAAAAGTCATTGGATAAATTGTTTGTCTTTTTGAGTACTGCAAATAGCCATACGTGAAATTATTAAATCCTAAAAAGTGGTCTCCAAAATTTCGAAAATACTGTCACTTTTTGAATTTGTATGCAAATTGTTTGGCTAACGAAATTGACCTTCAGTTTAGGACACTTCAAGAGTATAACAAAGGCTAAGAAAAATCTACAGTCGCACACACATAGGCAAACGCAGTCGCGAAAGCCTGTTTTTTTGGGTTCAGATTTAATACCTTCTCTGATGAGAATGTAAAAAGTACGGAATTTTTTGATCCACCCTATCGAATTTTTGGGCCAACCTAGTGCCTGCTCTCCTATAGCCACCACCGCATCTGTATTTTTTTATCTTCTTTATCACTTTAGATCGTACTTTCCCCGGAATAGTACATTCGTTCTTTTCTATTTTTATAATATCTGCTGAGTCGCATTCGAGACACGCTCTGGGTCGCATGGGATGGCGTAAACGCAATGTACGTGTTCAGATCACCCTTTCGATCTTCGGTTCTGGTTCCGAGGGAAAAGGGGCTGGAGTTTGGTATTCTCCCGCCACGAGATGGCCGCATGGGAAATTTCGCGATGGCATGGCGTTTCAAAGTTTTACTCGGAGTCTGAAACGTCTCACCTCGCCTCGATGACAATTATTTATTGCGAACCAAAAGGCAATTACCTGCCGGTGAAGTAACGGATAACTCCGTTTACCACTTGCTCACTATATGCACAGTGCTCACAGTGAGGAAAATAGTTACACTCAACTTCCAGTTAAGTCAAAACATTTGAAATGAAAACAGTTCGGTTACGTCAAATTCTCCTTAACTCCACCAATGTTTATTGGGGCAGAAAAGATGAACGAGTGCGCTTTATACGTGTACCGTGTGTATGTGTGATGTTACTATGTTGCTAAGTGGAGGGGATGTAAAATGTGAAATAACTGGGCGGTGCGTATTGATATATCTGTTCTTTGACGTAACTGAGCTTTGATTTAACTGGAAATTGAGTGTATTTCAATTATTTGTTCATAGGGTTTAGGATTGCGGTGTTAGATCGTGTTGTTTAAGTTTCATTATTCTGAACGCGAGATCTAATTAAATTTAGTCGAGACATTATTTTCCAAGCGGCTATCCCAGGGGAAAATTCTTGAATTCAAGGATATTCTTTAGGACCCATGCATAAATTGTGTATAAAATTTCTCAGCGTTTTTAAATCACGTACCCTCATTTGTAAGTGTTCTCAAGTTGTGACCTCTGTCTTTCTATATTGCGTTATTTTTACCCGCTAAATTTTTCCGTCAATTTATTTAGGGGTTACAAAAAAAAAGGTTAGAATATTTAAATTTTGGAAATCTTTTGCCCAGTTGCATCATTTATAACAGAAAGTATGCGCACCTACGTATTCACATACTGCCTTGGTTGAGACGAACTGACAGCCAACTCTATTTGAACGCCGCCGAGTTTAGCCGAGTCTAATTTCACCTGGAGAGTCCCGATCGCGAGAACTTTCGGAAATCTCGGAACCCCCAAAAATCCTAAAGAAATCTTGGAACTCTCTGCACAAAGTCAATTGAGACTACCGAATTCATAGATAGAATATTTCCAGATTTCTCAGTGTTTCTCAGTTTCTCAGCCCCTCGATTTTTATGGACGGGGAGGCGCTAGTAAAATATCACTGTTTCCAATGAATGAATAAAGTAGTTCAACAATTACCTAAGTAATTGAATATTTAAGCAAAAGATAAATCTTCAAGAAAAAATGTATTAGTTGATATTTCAGCCAGGAGAAGCTTTCCAAACAAAAAGCTCAAATTTGAACCAAAAAAATTCTTTTTCAACAAAGTAGTGGCATTTTTAACAAAAAAAAATAGAATTTCTAGTAACGGGAATACATTTCAAAATTAAAAATACGAATTTTCAACAGGAATTGAGTTGTTAATTAAGAAAGACTTTTTTGCTCAATAATGAAAAATTAAGAAAATAAGGAATTTTAATTTTTTTGTAAATTGTTACCAAACTGTTGAATTTCCAAGCCCAACAGATACAAAAATTTTCAACAAAAAATTAATTTTGAATCAAATAGTTAAACTTTTAACTAATTAGTTAAATTTTTATTCAAATTAATTAATTTTAGAAGCAGCGAACAAAAACTTTAACAAATTAGTTCAATTTCCAACCAAAAAGCTCAAATTTGAACTAAAAAATTCTTTTTGAACAAAGTAGTGGTATTTTTAACAGAAAAAATAGAATTTCTAGTAAGGGGAATACATTTTTAAATAAAAAAGACGAATTTTCAACAAGAATTGTGTTTTTAATTAAGAAATATTTTTTGGCCAATAATGAAAAATGAAGAAAATAAGCAATCGTAAATTTTTTTTAAATTGTTACAAAACTGTTGAATTTCCAAGACAAAAAGACAAAAAAAATTTTCAACAAAAAATTGAATTTTATATCAAATAGTTGAACTTTCAACTAATTAGTTAAATTTTAAGTTAAACTATTTTACGAACGAAAACTTAAAAAAATTAGTTCAATTTCCAACCAAAAAGCTGAATTTTCAACCTAAAAAGATGAGGTTTAAAAAATATATAATGGTTTACATTAAAAAAAAAAAACTAATGGAATATTTGCCTCGCGCTTCATGCTCGGATAATTATTCTTCACATTTGGAATGCTTAAATGAAACTTAATCAAAAAGCAACCTAAAAAGATGAAGTTTAAAAAATATATAATGCTTCACATTTTAAAAAAAACTAAAGGCATATTTGCCTCGCGCTTTGCGCTCGGATAATTATTCTTCACATTTGGAATGCTTGAATGAAACTGAACCAAAAAGTTGTCTTTTAGATCGCAGTATTTATATACTTCTTTATATTCTCAATTTTTGACCTAATCAAGAATAGTTAAAGATTAAGTTGCTCAAAATTCTGTAGGCTTTGAAGTACACATTCTCATCGCGACACTCGCGCTGCGCGCTCAATTTTTGACGGGCATTTATAAATGCATATTTTCTGAACTACCTTAAAATAAATTTAAAAAAATACAATCCTTCTTTCAGACATTTTTCTCTACCTCGTCTTGTTATGATAAAATTATGATTTTTGTTTTAATATTATTTTTGATGGATAAAGCAAAATATCCTACAAGTCTTTTTTTTAGATTTTTACGTATCTCGTGTCTTTTGGCGTAATATTAGAATTTTCGATTTTATGCATATTACTTACGATAAACAAACACAAAATTACGAATCTCATTGGAAAATGTTTAAAAGACATTTTGTATGATTTTTTAAAAGCTAAAATTTCTCTTTGAGACTTCTTTTCGTAGTGGGCGTCGTTTGGCTATTCTAATACTTTCTCATTCATAAATGATGATAATGTAATAAATGAGTACAAATTTGCATTTTTTTGGGTGAATAACGTTTTCTCTCTCTTTGTTTTCCTACCTTTTATCATTTTACAACAATTTTGTTAATGCCATTTATATGATTAAAACCAAAACTATGTCTCCTATCAAAAAGTGATTCATAACAAATTTGTAGCTCTTTTTTGGGCAAAAGACTTTTGTAAAATAATTTTTTTTGTAAATTTTATCGTTTTTTCCACAAAATTTTATTTTTTTATTTTCAATGATATTTTTTACGAATAAAACAAAAAGTACGCGTCCTATCAAGAAGTGATTCTTAACGAAATTGTTCATCTTCTTTGGGATCACAATTTTTGTTAATTTATCTTCTTTCGTATCCTGCGTAGTTTCAACACCAAATGAAAATTATGATTTTTCATTATTTTTTGTGTAATCAAAATTTAAATTGTCAATTTTTCAAGAAAATTTAAAAAGTTCTTTTGATAATTTTAAAGGGCTATCGCAATGTTCTTCTTTTGACTTTTTCCATATCGTGCGTTGTTTAGCTTAAAATTAAAATGGAGGATCGAATATGACTGTTTTTAAAAAATATTTTAAGTAACTGATTTTACATACATGGGGAAATTTAAAAAGATTTTTTATTTTGAAAAATTATTTTAAAGAGAAAATTGAGAAAGATTTCAAATCATTTGTTAAAATTTCGAAAGAAAATATAGAATTTCTTTCAGAAATAATTTTTTTAATTTTCAAGAATACAGTATGTTAGAATATATATTCTACTGGAAAATTTTAAGAGAATAAAAAAATTTTGTAAGATTTTCAGGAAAATTTGTAATGTTTCTTTTAATAAAAAAAGAATATAAAGCTTTTCAAAGCATTTCAAATTATTTTATAAATTGGTGAAGTAGTATCTGGAATACAGTAAAAGAAGTTTTTAAAGATTTTTTCTAATTTTACAAAACAGCGTCTACAATTTTTTTAATTTTTTAGAATTATAAAAAATCGCAGGAAAAATTTGAATAAGTTTAAAAAATATTTAGAAGTTTTAGAGAGAGAGTTAAAAATAATTTTAAGTTTGAAGAGATTCTAAAAAATATACAGCAAAATCTAGATTTTCGAAGGTTTCAAACAACAAATTTAGAAGTATATTGAGAATTTTCAAAAATTTCGAGAGAAGAAACCAATTTTTTGAAGATTCCTGATAAAATCTAGAATTGTTTTTTATTTAAAAAAATAATTTTAAAAGACTGTTAAAATTTTTTGTAACATTTTAAAACATTTTCAAAATTGTAAAATAAATCTAAAAAATATAGGGGTAATTTTTTAATTTTTTGGGATTTAAAAAAATCATAAGAAAAATTCAAATCAGTTTAGAAGATATTATCAGGAAGTGTTGAAACAATTTAAAACCTAATTTATAATTTGAAAAGAGTAACGATTTTTTTAAACATAATGTAGATTTAGGAAGGTTATGCAATAAAATTTCTAATTTATAATTAGCAAAGAGAAACCATTTTTTGAAACATAATGTAGATTCCGGAAGGTTATGCAATAAAATTTCGAAGCTTCTTAAAGATTCTGAAAGGTTCCAAGATAACAAGAATGTGTTTGAAGGTTCCTGGAAAAACTTAAAATGATATTTAAGAAAAAAATTAACTTTAAGATTGCGAAAGAAAATTTAATAACTTTGTGCAAATTTTAAAAGTTTCATGAAAATAAAAAACACTTCTTAAGACTAGTGTGAAATTTCGAAATATTTTTTCTAAAATAATTTTTAAAGAAAATTGAAAAACATTTCAAAGAATTTCAAAATATATCTGAAAATACCAAAAAAGTTGGAAGATTTAACTTCAATCTTTTTTATTTTTGTATATTTTTCACAATTTAAGGAATAATTCGAGTCAGATTAAAAGAAATTTAGCAATTTTAGAATTTTGGAGAAATTAAACATATTTTCAAACTTTGAATCATTTCGAAAGTTTAGAAAATATTTTTTAATTTCTTCCAAAATACTTTTTTTATGCTTATGTTGAGTAGAAGATTGATATATATTTCAAGAGAATTAAAATAATATACAGGATTCCAGTTATTTAGGTTTTGGATTCATACAGTAATGGTAATTAATATTAATTACTTTTTTAATAATTGAAAGAACTTTACGCTTCATAGAACTAATTAGAAAATGAGAAACTAATTGATTATTATGCAGCGTTAATTTTTTCATTATTTTTTTAGAAATTAAATTTTTTTAAGACATTACTGATTTTTCCGATATTATCGGTAGAATTTGATTGAAAGTTAGACGATATGATTGGCAACAAATAAATTTACAAGAAGTTGGTTTTAGAATATTTTTTGCAAGCGAACGAGATCCAACAAAATTGTTGAAGTTCTCGTATGGAAATGTGGAACTGGCTTCCTCCGTTATTTGCATTTTTTTTGCAAAAAAAAAAATCTTAAGGAAAATTTTAATACATATTTGATAAGTATAAGGAATACCGGAGAATGCTTGAAAAGAAATATAAAATTAAAAAATATTTTTATACTTCGGATACCTGCCAAGGGATTATAACTTCATTGAAATCAGAGAAATCTTCACTTCATTTGAAGAAATATAAAAAATTGTAAAAGAAATTTCATACCTATTTGTATTCCCTCTTTGCTTTCTGATAATTTATTTCTTGTACTCTCCCTTGTACAATCCCTTGAAACCCTACAGTCTACGAATTCTAAAATTTTTTACAGACCAAGAGCCAGTATAACAACCCTTCGCTCGTATATCATCCACATAAGGACCAAGAACACGTCGAAATTCGCCTTCTTTACATGCTTTCCATAAAAAAGCAACTCAGAACACACTGTTCTCGAAACAAGGTTCCTTCGGTTACGGGCTAGGAATAACGTAGTACCGCTAGTCGTTGGGTTACCCGACACCCCTTTTCTTTATTGCCCTGTTGTTCTCCACCTCGCCTCCACCCTTACTCCTATTCTCCACGTTTCTCTCCAATTTATTCGAGAGGCGAAATGTGTTCCGCGAAACTCTCGTTCCGCCGTCGACTTGCAGACGGCCTCGCACCCGTGGCAGTCGACTTTTTTTCCTCTTTCTTTTGTTTTTTCAACAGTTACCCCTACCCTCATACAGACTGGGGCCACTTTCCTTTTTCCGGTCCTTTTTTCCCCAACCTGTGCTTTAGCGCACCTGCTCTCACGTACGAAACTAAAGATTAAGGGGTAAGAAATTACGATTCTTGAAGATCGAAGAGAGAGAAATGAGGGGTAGAGACCAGCGGGTGAGTTCAGAGTTCACCAGAGCGAGGCAACGATAGGAAAGTTTGGAGAAAAGGTTCAGTCGACTAATGTCTTCGAATCGCTTGGGTTAGGTCCATCGTGGTCAAATGCGATAACCCTGCACTTCGACCCTCTTTCGCTCCTAATGCTTTTCCTTGGCTATCCCCTTTTTTCTGATTCTCAGCCCATGTTTGGAAACTTACCTTTAGCTTCTGAAGAGTCAGAATAAATTCGAAACAAAGGTAAGATAGAAAGCCAAGTTTGCCTCTAGGATCGTTTCCTGAACTTTCGAATTGAAACTTTCTCATCTCTCAGAAGCTTTTCTGAATCAGCTGTCAGGGTTAATCATTAGAATTGAGACGCTTTCTCCTTAAGTTCGTTGTTTTGGAATACAATGAATTCGAGTGATGGGATTTTGTTTTGTGAGAAAATCTCATTTTCGAAGATTACATTAGCGGAAATGGAGAAAGAAAAGTTGGTAAAGTTGCAAGTAACTTACGGTAGTAGATAACTTAGATTAATTAGAAATCACCCTGGAGGGAAAATGAGGATCATTCCTTATATTTTTAGATTTGTCTTAATTATACATATATTAATTAATTTATTTGTCAACTTTTTTTCTTGTAGCTGGATATTGATTATATACGTCTTTTCCCTAAAGTGCTACTAGGAAAGACAGAATTTTTTTTAAATACGTCTTTTGGACAGTATCTCATTATACTTATAGCAAGTACAATTGTTTGTTTATGTATAAAGACATCATGTTTTATTGTAATCCATCATGGATAAATTACAGGGAAGTTCATTATTCATTAACGAAATCTAAAAAAAAAAGTTTTTCCCTATTCAGACCAAATAATATAGATTTAAATAGCGACATTTTAAAGTATTTTTTTCAAATATTTAAAAAATTTAGGGGAAATTTTTTTAAATACTTCGCGTTTTTCTTGCTTTAATGTGTCCACTTTTTCACACAATTTCCAAATTCCGTGCATAAACCAAAAAGTAATAAAAAACGGTAAAATAATCTTAATTTAAAAAATAAATGATTGATGATGATAAAATGGTCCATCTACCATTAATTTTAAATTCGGTACTTTTTGGGTTTTCAGAAGAAAAACTTATTTTTTATTTTTCTCAAACCCTTGCCCTTTTTAGAATTTTTGGGACTGTAAGGATTTTATTGTTCCAGTTTGTCAAATGTTTTGAACACTTTTCTAATTAATTAACAATACGAAAAATAATAGAAAATGGTAAAAATCTTTCGATTTCCTGAAAGTTTTCGACGTATTATATCCTTATGTCCAATAATGAAACATTCTTCTCATTTAAATTTAAAAAATGATAAAATGTAATAAATGCGTAAACAGTAAGAAACAAATAAAATTTTGTTTCTACCGGCATACAAATACAATTCAGGTACGAAACTTACGTTTAGTTGATTGTATATTACCTTTCGCTCTTAAAAATTTAAACAAAAAATGTACATGTTTTAAGAAAATTTCGTGTTTTTATTTTTGAAAAAGTCAAAACAGCTTTACTATTTTTTTTCTTTCTTCAATTTTTTTAAATCGGGTATGAAGAAGTGAGGAAAACTTGATAAACCAGAATAGGAAAACCCATAAAGTCTTGAAAATTACAAAAAAGGCGAGGTTCTGAAAAATAAATTTCTTAAGAAAGAAAAAATCAAATGAAAGTAATTTTGGTAAAAAATATGCAACAAACTCAATTTATCTTCGATATTTTAAAATTTTTGCAAATAATGCAAAAACGTCGCTATATTAATTTAAAAAAGTGTTTGTTTATATTTCGTGCACAATAGTTGTCAAAATTTCGTAATTAATTATAGATAAACGTCTGATCCAAAAACCGGAAGAAAAGTTTAGAGTCGGCTTTAAAAAATATTTAAGGGCGGCTTTCTTATATTAAAAAAAACTATTTCTTAAACAATTACATTATTTTTAAATGTTCTGCAGTTATTATAAACAAACTAAGGTCGATTGGGAAAGTGTGGTCAGACAAGTGTGATAAAGAGAAAATTTGGGATGAAAACCAAATTATTTATTAAATTTTTTAGCACAACATAATGATTATACCTTCTATTATTTGTATAAAAAGGTGGTTATCATGAGTTATTGCTTTAATAAACTATTTTGTAAGGAACTAAGGTGATTTTGGAAAATTCCAATTTGCGATTGTGTCATCCATTTATTTTTACATAAATTTTTCCTACATAAAGCGCCTTTTGTTGATTGTTTTTAGGAACGGAGGAAGATATTATATTTTTCTGGAATATTCGTTGTTTAAAAAATTATATTTGTTAATATTAATAGCAAAATACGTAAGGCTAATTTAAAAAGCTAAAAAGTAAGTGTAATAGATGTTTTTTTGTTTTTGTTTTTTATTCTGAAATGCGAAAATATGTCAACAATTCATGGTTATTTGAAGAGGTAAATGAACGTCACCCACTACCAACTAAAATTAAAAATATTTCTTAGAGCAATTTTGACAAAATATTAAACAAGAATCTTTTTGAATATTTCAAATATTACTAATCAAAGTCTAAATTTGTAAATTTATATCACACTTACCCCTGTCGACCATAAATCTCCAATAAAGAATCAGAAAAACCTTTGGATTCGCTTCAAAAATAATTAAATGTCTTTTTTTTCTAAGCAGTGTTTTTAACCATTTTTTAAGGTCATTCAACGTAAGTGTACATTTTAGTGGTGCCATATATTTATTTTGAATTGTTGCAATTATTTATAGAGAAGCTAATCCTCAGATCGGGAAAAAGAAAACAACTTTGGCCTCATTTCCAAAATATCTAGCATTCTTCATTTTTTTAAACTACTTTTAAAAAATTACATACGGCAAGATAATAATTGCAGAACGTTAAAATATAATAATGTTATAGCATAAAAAATGTATGTTTTTAAGGGTTTACCTGGATATTCTATAGGGGAATCGACATCGCACCTATATCTTCGGATAAGAAAATGTGGATATTTGAGTAAATTGAAACGTCGCAAACAATGTACTTAAAGATTTGCTTTACATATTTTACGTATAGTGACACGCCAGAAGAGTTTGAATTTCTCGCAGTAGAATAAATCTGGTGTAGTCAGGCGAGGTGATAGGAATACAGAAAAACAATATCACATCGTTCGAACGTATTTTCTTTCACTGCGTCTGACTACACCAAATTCGTTCTGCTTCGTGAAATTCGTGCTCACTGTTGTTACGTTTTACTCAACAAAATTGCTTACAAACACTCGAAACAATTCTTGACACTTTATACAGTTGATGTCAGAATAAAGTTTTAAAATGAGATCAAAACTCTTTTATATTTCAGTCCGTTCTTCTTGATTTAAAAGAACAATTTCATAAAAAAAGTGTCGGCAGAAAAGCAAACGTACAAAGTAAATTTCTCTTCACTTTTTTATATTACACAAAAATATTTAAATTTGCTCTCGAAAATTAATCCAACTGACGTTTAGCATAATCAACTTCTTCTTTTAGTTGTTGGATTTTCTCACAAGACTATAAGGAAAATATTTTAAGAGATATAACTTTTGATTTTGCATTTTTCGGTTTCAGACAAATGTTTATTAAATGAAATTAAAAGAATAATGTCTTTTAAACTCTGCCTTCTGATTTATTCGTATGAAGTTTGTAAAACGTTAAAAGGTTAGTTTCTGAATTTTTTGAGGTTCAATAAATTCAACTTAAGTTTGAGGTCAGTAAAGTGTCGCGTGGCGTATATTATCCTATCGCCCTTTCAATTAAAGTGCCGCTCAGTTCGAAATTAACTTTCGTTTATCCTTTTACTTTAAAAGTGCAAAATGCAGAGGGAATTCAAACACTGCTCAGTACTTGAACAGTAAAAACTTTGAAAAGTGGTTCATAATCCCATTACGCATGCACCGTTGGTTAGTGTCGGCTTGTCATTTCCCAAAGGTGGTCGACGGTGTAATTTCCTTTTCCACTGTATGCAATTTGTAGTAGTGATTGTTACAGTCTTTTTAAAATTATTTCGCTTTCCTCATTATTATTACAAATAACATTGATTTTGTGGAGAAACATTCAAGTGTTATTCATTCGTTGCCTATTTAAACGTTAATTAAGTTTTTATTCCCTCTTTCGTTTCCTTTTCAATCTCCTCCTGTCCTATTCAATCCTATCCTATCGAATTTCATCTTATAATCCCTCTCCCTCTTCCTCTTCCTTTCCCTTTCTTTCAATTGTTCAAATAATTAAAAATTAATTAACCAATGATAAAAGATATTCCACTAGACCAATATTAATAATTTTAAGTAAAAAATTGACATTTTTGGTTGCATGGGTGGTTTTCATGTACCCGTGGGGGTGTGTTAGGGGTGCCAAATCCATATGTCTGATACATGAAATTCTTAGTTGGACAATTCTCTATAGGCCCCCATACTTTCCTGTTACATTTTTTCAAAACCTAAAAAATTATTCTAAAAACTGAAAAAAGTGATTTTTCCCCATGTATTTTACATGAAATAATTCAAGTCAAAAACGGCACCTGTTAAAAAAAAACATTCTTTTTTCGGATTTGGAATAAAATGGGAGGATCGTTGCCCTCTATCATGTAAAAAACTGCCATGCATCGTTGTACCACCCTATTTATCAGGCATGGTAATTAAAACCCTGACTGACTTGTCATTACTTCCATTATGAAGAAGTATTTGTAAGTACTAGATCTAAGAATTTTTTTGCGAATAAGTATTGGAAAAAAAATAAACTTGGTGAAAAAACTCGATAACGTACTTAAAAGTACTTATTCTTCATAAGGCTTGAAATTCTTTTTATACTTCAAATTTCAAAATTTTTAAATAAGTCTACAAATAATTGTTTAATGAAGAAAATTGGAAAAATTATGCAAATTGAGAAGCATTGTGTCTTTGAAACTCTTGCGTATTAATAAATAAAGTTTTGAAGAAGACTTAAAATTTCTCTGAATTTAAGGTTTTGTTATCTTTTTTACAGCAAATTTGAAATTGTACACAAAATTTATCATTAGGGTACCCAATTTTCAACAATATTATAGAATGCAATTTCAGATTATGTTTGAGTTTTATAGCTATTTTCTCTCGCTTTTGTTAGCTTTTTTTAAACAAAAAAAATTTGATGTTAAAAATATTATAAGTACTGAACAATTTTAGGTTACGTTAGCACTTTAAACCAAAAAGTTCTATTTTAAAGCCAGAATCATTATGATTTGAACAGTATTCTAAATATTTTTACAATTTTATATCATGTTGGTTTTCTTAAACTCGGTGCCACTTAGTGGGAGTTCTGTAGGATAAATGATAAATGAGAGATGAAATCAGAAATGTAATATTTTTCGGTAGTTCTACTTTGATTTTAGCGATTGTTTGTAGGAAGAATAAATTTAAATAGTGTTAGCATTGAATAAAGAAAAATAAATGACAAAATAGTGTACAATTTTAAAAATAAATGAGATTAAAGAAATTTAAAATGCCGGTAAATTTAAAAAAAATGTAAGAAAATAAGTTGAAAAAGAAAAAAAGAACTGTTAAAAAATCAAGATGCAAGAGTCATCCCACTTTTACCTTTAAGTGGCACGGCTGGTTTTTTGACCGAAATCGGTATTTGAATTTTTTAAATTGGACTTTAAAGAAGATTCACGGATGTCAACCATTTGAGGTTATGTTAGCGTTTTGCACTACAAAATAGTGATTTAAAACAAAAAGCTTTTTCGTTTGAGCACGATATGCAATCTTTGAATAATTTTAGGTTGTGTTGATATTTTTCAAAGGAAGTTGATTATTTTAAATAAAAAATCAATAGAATTAGAAGATCCTTTAAAATCCTAAAAAATATTTTGTTATTTTGTGTTATTGTTTTTTGTAAAGAATTATCTCTATTTCCTATGAAAAATTATTATATGTTTTAACAAATATTTAGAATTTTTCAAACAATTTTAGATTATATTGCTGTGTATCACAGCAAATTTGTATTTTTATAAAAAGATTGATCAGTTTGAAATAAAATTATTTTTGTTTAAAATAATCAAATTTACAAGCTTAAACAATTGCGCATTTTCTTAGTGTTTTCATCAGAAATTTGCACTTTTATTAATAAATTATTACATATCAAAAAAAATTAATCATTTTTGAACAATTTTAGGTAAAGTTCGCGTTTTACATCAAAATTTGGTATTGGCAAACACAAATGATTATATTTTTATTATTATTGTTGATCTTAGGGGTTCAGACCAGGGAATACTTATTATTAATATTAGATGTTAATTTTGTTTGTCTACTGGTCTATATCCATATTGTTAAAATATTAAAATATTCAGTTATAAAATGTTGAATTAACCTAAAGTTATTCTAAAAGAATAGATCCTATTTTAAACCTATACCCATTTACGGTGAAACAAGCGAGCATCGCCTTAAAAGTTTTCAGAATATTTTGATCTTATTTAAAATCCAATTATTTCATAATAAAAATACCGATTTTCGGTATAAAACGCCACGAAACTAAAAACTTGTATAAAAAATGAGAATATAATGACTAACTGATAATCTAAAGAATAAATGTAATCTGAAAAATCTTATGACTTTTTCATTTAAACTACCAATTTTCGACGAAAACACTAACATAATACATTAGAAAGTGGTTAAAATGGAATATCTTCTGTGATGTTCAATAATATTTGTTTAAAAAACAAACTTCTGTTGAAAAATGTTAATATAACTTTAATTTTATGTTTGATAACCGTTAACTTAACTTACGATTGTACATAATCGCCTTTTATCTGTAATTTCTTTACCAAAAATGCCAATTACCAAAAAAAACACTAATATCATTAAAATTTGGTATGAGATTTCAAACATTATTCAAATTATAATCATTTGTTATTAATATTAGATGTTAATTTTTTTGTCTACTGGTCTATATCAATATTGTTAAAATATTGATAAATCTTAAGATTGTGAAAAAAATGTCTCTATCTCCG
>JAAAKG020135728.1:0-13434 GCA_010014905.2 Druon quercuslanigerum | reverse complement strand
GGAATGTCGTTAGTTTAGGATAATAGATGTAACTAAGGCACACAGCTTGTAATACCTACCAATAAATTGATTGTCAACTCTTGTTATGTTAATCATGGGCTGTTTAATTTCTATTTAAAGTTAGGGATTCCTTTACTTTCGCAATCGACCACCCTCTCTACCATTATCTAGATTACAGGGGCTGGGCTAGTAACCTTTTGTTCCGGTATACTGTATCTTACGAATATTGAGATTTGGGGTTGAGCCTCGTGATTTTGCTGTAGATTTTTTGAGTATTGCGTTTCGAGATTTGGGGTTGAGCCTCGTGATTATGCTGTAGATTTTTCTTGAGTATTGCGTTTCGAGATATCTTTTTGAGTGGCTACGTAAAGCCTGGCGCCCAAAATACCCATGTAAGAGTTTTCGTTTGAGATTAAGATCTCGTAAGTGCAGTACCGAAGGTAGGTGTTGATTTTATTTAATTGAATAAAATAGCATTTTTCTTACAGTTGATTTTTATGTTGTGAAATAATTAATCGATTACTAACTGCTTAATATTTCTCGAAGTACTTAAATTGCTGCCACAATGGGTAAATAAAACTAAAAATAGAAATGTATTTTGAGTATTGGTAATCAGATAGACTCATAACACGCATTAAGTTTGAGATTTTGACTGCAATGTATTATTTGTCCCAGTAATTCATTATTGTTGTTGACCATTTTTCGATGTAGCACCCCCACAGTGCTATATTATAAAGTACAATTTATGTATTTTTTTAGTTTGGTCATCATTCCTTTAATGCACGTAAAATTTTTGACTACCTAAATTCATTTTCAGGCCTGCTTGTACATATATTTCAATTTTTCTTGAAATTGGTTTAAAAGGTACTGAAAAAATACATTAAATTTTTTATAAATGCAATGTTGAGTATCAAGCAAAATATACAAGAAGAATCATTTATATATTTTTCAATAAAAACAATTCTTTGATGCTTTTTTATCTTTTAAACTGATTAATTAGTTATTAGTTGATTATTAAATCCAAGTAACAGAAAGGAAATTGCAGATTAAGAGAAAAATATATCTAAAATACAAATTATTTGCATGGGTTAATGAAAATAATTTATTTAATGCTTTTTATGTTATTCACTGCTTAATTATTATTAGCTGAATAATTTTGTTCACATAATTGAATTACATTAAGATTAAAGTTTAGTATTGTTTAACTGAGAAGCATCCCAAAAAATACCCTTGTCGCGAAACTGATCTGAAAATGATTGGCGCCAGAATATGTCGATTTTTGGATATCTGCATTAGTTTATCCCTTACAAGTTCAACTTTATGCAGGTACATAGATCGGTCACTTGAATTTCTAATCGACTCAATGCTGTAAGTGATCAAATTTCAGTAACCTCCAAACACTTCCTTTATCGTAAAGTTTGTCTTATTTCAATTGGTATTATGTGACAATTATGTACAGAACAAGATGCATTTTTTCTGATTGAGATTTGGGCAAATGGTTCTCATAGGTTATTACTCAGATAAAAGCCAAAATGTATTGAGCAACATAAGTGTAGATGCTCAGCATCCCTAGTCACACGATTGCATTTTAAGGTTTCAAACTTATTTGAACTTATCTTTAAAAATAGTTTTAATAACTAGTTGAAAAATTTATTTTATAAAAAGTCTGCTCTCAACAAATTTTCAATTGTTCTTAAAATTTAAATTGTCTGTTATACAAAAACTGGATTTTTCTCGTTAATAATTATTGTACGGCTAGTTGTTTGAAGGCAATAAAAGATCACTGAACATGGTAAATTTTTTTTTAATACACACACATAGACTGAAAAATAATTTTAATAAAATATGCTGCAATTTTAGCTTATACATGAAGGGGGTTATTTTTGTAACGATCAGGGGTGAGATATAATTTCGCTTAAAAGTACCTTGTTAATATTTTATAAGTAAGTTCCATCTATATAGATATCGACTTTTTTGCAATACGTGTTTTCATTACAGGGTATTGTTTTTTTATGTAAGGGTTAATTTCACAAAACGGATTGATATGACATGAGAAAATAAAAAGATAACACAAAAATCTAAACAGTTATTGTATACAATTTTTGGAATTAGTCTGCAGGTTTGTATTCTGATACCAATACGCGGGTGTTTTTTGTGTCGATTACAGGTGAAGAATAATTTTGCTCCTCAGTTATTCTTTAAGAATACCGTGTTAATATTTTATAAGTATTTTCTATCGAAACAGTTTCTTTTTTCAAAATACGTTTTTGCAGCACAGGAGGTTGCTTTCTTAAATAGAGGGCACCGCTGAGTTGACGGCAGCACAAATATATGCATTATAAGACATTTTGTTTTTCGAGAGTGGCACCGCTGAGTTATCTGACATGATTAATTACCTAAAGGATATGAATGCAAACTTTCAATAAATAAATAACTACAAATAAAAAACGAAGAATCGAATTCTATTATACCACACATTCAACTTCATTTTCCTGCACCAGCAGAGTCACTGGACACTGCCAATACCTAGCTTATGGATAATGACCTTTTAAATTACGAAAGACCGTCTCGAGTCAAATATACATACTATTTTCTAATAAGGTTGGAAAAATATTTTGAAAATTATTTTGAAAAGTTTTGAATTTGTGATCTTATTTTATAATCATGTCACTTTATTGAAAACGCAACATTTAATTACATAACTAACACATAAATAAAGTGTAGGCTAAATTTTCTTCCGAAATACTAATCTTACAGTAGGAATTTTCAACCAAGTAATTGAATCTTTAGCGTAAAGCTTTAATTTTTTAGAAGCGTTTATCGAATTTGTAATATAGTAGTTTGTAATAATGAACCTATTTGTTGAAGTTTTAACAAAAGATATTAATTTTCCAATAAAATGCAATAGCAAATAACGATTCTTCAAAAAATGTGAAATTTCCACATGCAAATTCGAATTTGCAACGGAAAAGATTATTTTCAAATCAAATAGTGAAATATTCCACTAAATGTTTTTTCTTTCATCTTAAAGTATTGGTCAGAAGTTACTGATTTTTTATTGAAGACGTTGCGACCTTTTGTTTTAGAAAGGGTAGTTTTTTAAATTTAAATACGCATCTAGTTGGTCATCACTTGAAAATTCATGAATTTCTGGGACGAACTGATCTATCTAGTTTATTTTGCGCTTTATGTGCCGAACTCAAAGGAATCGCTGTAAATAAATCTATGACTTTGCGATGCTTGTCTAATGGAACGTCATTGGCTTCTTCTGTACCAATTGAGCTAACTTGATCCGTGAATCTGTTTATTTTTACTCGATCATTGCCATGAGGATCATCTTCAGCTTGATATAGTCCAACCAAAACTTCTTGCTTATTTGATAGTTTTATTATTACTGCAAAGGCGTCACCATTAGCTCCTGATAACACATATTTTTTTAGGGGCGGCATGCCGCATTTTCGTCCACTGTCATGTTTCAAATAAACTCCTGAGTTGGGACGAAAAGTGTATAATTCAATTGAAAGTTCTCGTTTCGAACCTCCAATGGGATAGAATCGAAAAAATCGAAGTTTTTTAATTTGCACCCTTAATAATGAAGAGTACGGGGGCTGGCTGGGAGAAGTAAAACTGACATGATAGGCTAGTTTAATAGGAATATCCACTGTTTCCCTTTTAAAATGGGTGTTGATTGATAATGCCGATCCTAGTGGTGTGTCTTCTGCTTCTTGCTTCTCTATTGGTCTAATATAGCCGGTAAAGACGTTTATTTTTGCTCGTATTCCTTTTGGACCAGGAGGCATATATAAAGCACGTAAAACAGTATGTTTATTCGGTTGAATTTCGATTACTGCTAAGGCGTCACCATCGATTTTGGACATTAAAAAGTATACTCCGGTTAGCTCGTCTTCGATTATATTCATTTTAGTTTTAATATAAATTCCTGAACCGGTAAAAAACTCGCATAATTGAATTCCAAGTTCCTGGGTCGGATTCTTTATGGGAAGAAAACGTTCATATAGAAGTTCTTCCATTGACATGTGAAATAGTGTAGAATAAGGAGGGCTGCTGGAAGAAGACGTGGGCCTGACATGAAGAAATTGTCCGGCAGCAACAGAAGATGTGGCATGAGTAGAAGACGTGGCATGAGTAGAAAACATGGAATAAGCAGAAGACATGGCAGGAGCAAAAGGCATATTAGGAGCATGATACATGGCAGGATAGGACTGCATGCTATGAGCAGGATACATTTCAGGATAATTCCCCATGCCAGGAGCAGAATGCATGGCACAAGAATGCTCCCCGCCTGGAACAAAAAAGAGAAAATTACTCGGTAATGTGAGTTGTACCATTACATAAGGTGTCGTTTCCGTCGGACTTAGGGTACAAAACGTTATCCAGAGCTTTTTATTTGAACCGGGCTTGAGTGGCGAACTATGGGCCGTTTTGACAAATTCTGTTCCAAAAGCGGTTAAATTTTGGTAGAAATAACCCAGAGGTTCAATTTATTTTGTAAGTAAAGGTAATTTCGCTGCAAATAAAGAAAAGATATAGGAAAAGTGTTAAAAAAATACTTTGACCTTGAAAAGCTATGTTGAAGTTAGCAATTTTTGTGAGAAAATTTCTTCTAGTGAATACCGTGGGCATATAGATATTATATTTTATGTTCTGAATGCGTTTTTAACATATCAGTGCAATCTGATTCTAAATCTGGCCTGTAAATTAACGTACCACTGGCTGATTCTGAGAAAAAATCGATTGAATCTGCTATTTCAATTTCAATCTTTGAAGAAATGAACTTTTTTTATCAAAGCGAATTCCATTATTCAGAGTAGTCTAAGGTTTCTGGGTATAAATAAAAAAAGCTGATTTGACTAAAAATAAATACAAGGGTATTTAGTGCAACCACTATTCTTTATTCTGTTTTTATGCTGACAACTATAATCCGTAACATTATATTCGCTATTTTTCACGCTGAATTTTTCACTTATGATTTGATAGAATTAATGAATTTATTTGAGAATCAAAATATTTTATTTATTTAAATTATTGTTAAAATTTATTTCAAAAAATATTCAGAACAGGAAATATAATGTTTATACAATACGTGCGTGTTATTTGAAAAATGATTTTTTTTATCAAAGTTTCTAGTTTTAGCCTACATCTTTAAGTTTAAAACATTTTTTTAAAGAACTTTCTCTTTATTTTATATATATTTGCCATAGTGGCGATAGAATTAATGGGAAAGTCTAAAAAGCCTCCTGGCAAAAGTGGGGATACATCAAACCAACGAGAATTAAGCGACATTTTGAATTTGAAATGGTTAGCGACGCCCCGAAATTGGAAACACGCTCTACCTGTGGCGTGGTCTATGGACATAGTTTGTTTATTATTTTTATAAATTATTTTTAAAAAGTGTACTTGAGTGTCGTAGTGGCATACAATTAAAGAAATAATTCCATTAAGTAATTGCTTCCTGTGCTTCTGTTTCTTTTTCTCAAAAGGTATGTAAGTATTTCATTGATGTTTCGAAAGTTAGGTTATGGTTCGTATGACAATTATTTTCAGTTTTACCCTTATTGTGCAAAAAATGAAAGTGAAAGTTAATATTTTTACAGCGACTTCCATTAAGTCCGTCCAAAAAGTTTTAAGTCTAATTTTAGAAACAAGTACAGTGAAACTTTAACGAACGCATCAGACAGTGTCAAAATAAAATTAAACTCTAATCATTCTTTACAAAACATTTCTTATGTGGAAAAAGTTATTTTCAAATATATTAATATTAACAAGAACGTAAAATTGTTTCTTAAATATTGCATGTTAATCTGCAGATGTATTTTTGTATATGTGACACCTAATATGGATTTTAATTGTTTAGGCAAATAAAGAAATAAACGCGACTATCAACTATGTCACATTTTTATTATTCAATTTACCTCGAATCTTTAAATTGATCTTCAACATAATCAATTAATACCATACTAAGTGAGGATTAGCCAAAAATAATAAACTGACAATCCATAAACTGGACGTCTAGAAACAGAAGGTGAGTAATGCAGGTTAATATCAATTGAAATTAGAATTTTCGCCTCTAAAGGTGAATAATTTGTTACAAAGTTAAACTATTTCGTCGATACCTGAACTGGAAGGAATGATGGAAGGAATAAGATTGAAAATATAATAGATTCGCCAGAATCTCAAAAATATTTCAAAGCGTTACACTACTGGTACAAAAAGGAAAAACATCTTTGCAACGCTCACATACTGCACAGGATACCACTATTTTCAAAATTTATTACACTAAATAACAATTGAAGAAATTTTGAAAGATACAAAAAACCATAAACGTCACATTACTGAGGCACTGGCGATAAAAAGCACTGTCCCGTGCTTTCGTTATTACCCCATGCTACGATCCAGTAAACCCCCTTAACACTCCTCCGCTCTGCTTTACGCCCAACCCCCTACTTTCCACGAAACAAATTCCCCTGCATTTTTTTTCAAAACCCCCTGCTCCTCATCCCATACCCAAATTTTCGCCTCTATTTTTATTTTTCGAAACCCTACCTTTTCCGCTGTCCCTTCACTTCTTTTCTTCCCTGCCCTGTGGTTTAGCATTCTCTGTACATCCCTTTACTTCCTTGTTAAATCATGATCGATGAAAATCTTCTTGTCCTTTATTCAACGTTTGCTACGCCTTGCCTCCAATCTTTCTTCCCATTCCTCCCATTCCACGACTGCCACTTCATTCTCCTTTTTCTCCTCCATCCTAACTTTCCCTATCTTGCCTTTAAATCAACCTTTGCTCTGTAGCAGCGCTTCCACCACTTCCCTTTCTTTCTCGATCTTTAACTTTAATCCTCTTATTTCACCATTATTTCTTCTATCTGCTTTCTCTCTTCTCTCTATCTTTAACTTCATTGCCTGTACCTTTTCCCTAACCGCTTTCTCCTCTTTTTCATTACTACGCTCCCCCACTTTCTCTTCTATCATGTTCTCCACCCTCTCCCAAATAACTTGCTTCTCGCCCTCCCCCTCGTCAACTAATTCCATTTCCGACCTGCCATCTACCTTCTCAAGTCTTTGTTCCGCCCTTTTCTTCCACTCCCTGATCTCTTCTTCCATCTGCTTCATTTTATCATCTTTTTTATTCTTTACCGATTCTCAGGTCCTCCCTCAAACCTTTCATCTGCTCCATCGCCTCCCTTGCGTCCTCCCTCAGCCCCCTGACCTCGCCTATCAGCACCCTTAGAGGCTCCATCTCTGCCTCACCCTCTGCCTGTACGCTCTTTTTAAAGGCACTGCCAGTACTGTCGCTGACCACCTCCCGCTCATCCGTCGGTAACTGTGACCTATATATGCAAAGACGTACCTACTGCAGCAAACAGATATCTCTCAAGTCCGCTCTCGCGTACCACCCCAAATTTTGATTTTCTTTACATTATTTGAACCTTTCACAGCCCCTACAGATACCCTTTTTCTGTCCCCTAAGATCCTCCAGCACTACGAGGATCATCATTGTCGACAATGAAGACATAAAGTCATGACCACAAAACTACCCCGCTTCCTTGGCAAGCTAACCGCAATTTCCCTAATTAGCCAAATTCCACCCCAAATACACAATAAAAATTAACTTTTAACTCTCCAGTTCACCCCTCACAACTCTAATCACCTCCTAGGCTTCCACAGAATTCACAATATTTTTTGATAATTGTAAATTTGCAAAAGTTAATGCATACCGTTTATGACGCTATTATATATGTGGAAGTAATTGTTAAATATCAAAAAAAGTTTATATTTTGCTCTAAAAGTTTGTTAAATATTTTTTTGAATACTTGTTCAAATATTTGCTAAATTCGTGTATAAAAGCTGTGGCTTAAAAATGCAAGGTGCCTTTTTCTAAGAAGTTTGGAATAAAATAGTTCAATTAATTTTCTGCCAAAAAAGAAGAAATTTGTTTTAATCCTATTATAAAAGAATACTTATAGTTACAGGTACAGAACGCATCTCGTAATGCCTTCTAATTATTGTATACTAACATTTTGTAACATGAATTAAATATAAATAACATAGATAAGATAGGAATTTGTTTTACTCTTTTTCGTACTAAAAATGTCCAAGCATCAAAAATCTGCGGCTTAAACAGAAAATCGACTCATCGATTAAATTTTTTAAATTTCAGATTTTCAATACAACTTTTTTAAGACATTGAAGAAGATTCATTTGCAACCAAAAATGGGACAGCTAACTCTTCACTTTAGTAGAAGATTTTTCAGCTGAACAGATTATTAATAGTTTGAAACTGTTTATTAAATTTTTATTTGAACTTGGGTTACCTTGCTCATTCTGACCTTGACTTCTCTGGTCAAACTTTGATAAGAAGTCGATTTCTTTGGGCGGCGATGGTTGGCCTGACGATCTTTCTGTAAAAAGACAAAAAAGAGTTATGATTTCCTAATCTTCCCAACATAATAAAAATAGTAAAATTCGTAGTTCGATTATTCCGCTTTATTTCATGTGAGTCAGTTACAGCAGTTTATTTCCTCTATTTGAAAAAAATAATGATTTTGAGAAAAATTTTGAATAACTATTTATGTTAGCGTCCATTTATCTATTGGTCTTTAAGACGTTCTACATACCGAATACACGATTGTAAAATTAAGCAAAGCAAAAGTAAAAACACAGAATTTTCCATATCGGAAAAATGTTACAATTCGATTAATTCGATTTAATCCGATTTAATTCTTGTAAGAAATGAATTTCTACCCTTGAAAGGACGATTGAATGACCAGGAATTAAAATTGGCCGCAAAATTTTTAGATTAGATAGAAACTGTTTTGAGGAGTGGGACGATGGTCGTGGGGGCTAAAGCGCAGGCTTTGGACCCACTCTGTCGGCTTGCGGGTTCGATTCCTCGGTGGCCCATGCGGTGAACACTAGCCTAGCAATTGAGTTGTTCATCTCCGGAAAGTCGTAGGACTGGTACCTCCAGAGAAAAAGGTTCTCTAAGCACTTCAGGCTGTTGCTCTTGGTGGTTCGGAACCCACCTTAAACTGTAGGTCCCCCTCCCTCCACCAAAAATGGTGTGGGAGGTGTGTTAAGGAATAGGAAGAAGATGAAAGAAAAAATGTAAACCCTTAGGGGACACATTAGAAGCTTCCACTAACTAGTAGAACTAGTAGAAACTGTTTTGAGTAAAGAACAGAGTATTAGAAGATCTAGTTCTTGGAAAAAAAGGCACCGAACATTCTTTAGGCTATGTTCGTCGGTTTTTATCAAATCTCCACGTTTTGAAACCCCTGAGATCCGGAAAAAATTATTTTTACCAAGCATTCTTTACCCAACTTTTTAAAAAATACGAATTTTGAAAATCTGGAACTTGTGCTGGGTTGTGCTAGGCTAGCACAACAAACAACTCTGATGTCAAATTTCACTGGCATTAGTATTTTCACAAAAAAGAAACCGGATTTTTAAAACTTTGAACGCATTCTTTACCTAAAATTATCAAAACACGAATTTCGAAAATCCGTAACAGTTACTTGTTGTGCTGGCCTAGCACAACCCAGCACAGGTTTTAGATTTTTGAAATTCCTAATTGTTTAAATATTGGATAAGGATGGTAAGAAAATGTTTTTAAAATTTTTAGGGTCAAATTTTGATATTTTAAAAAAAATTCTTCACAGCACAAAACAGCACAAACCTAGCACAATTCAGCACAAGTTTCATATTTTTGAATTTCAGAAATGGCGAGGCAGATTTTTTTTCAAATCGGTTTTTTTTTTTTTCGAAAATCGTCAGAGATATTAAAATTTTATTTTTGGCACAAGTTTGTGCCTCTTTCATATTACCTTGCACAAAATTTTATTTTTCGAAACAATTAATTGGGAAGGCTAAAGTAAAAAAATGTTTTTTTCATTTTCGGGGTCAAATTTTGAATTTTTCAAAAAATCATTGACGGCACAAAACAGCACAAACCTAGCACAATTCAGCACATTTTTTTTTTGAATTTAAAGTTGGCGTTGCCAACTTCCTGGACATCGTATTTTAAAGAAATTCATTCTTTTTGTTGACTAATCCAATTTTTTGTAAAAAATTACTCTTACTTTTTGACAATTAATCATTTTGCTTAAAAAAGAAACGTTTTGTTTTGAAATTCGTATTTTTTTCAATTCAACTAGTTAATTTTGTTTAATTTATCTTTTTTAGGTAAAAATTTCAACTTCTTGATTTAAAATTTATTTTTTTAGTTGAAAATTTATCTATTTGGGTTAAAATTCGGCTAATTTAGTTGAATTCAATAGATTAAAAATTTATTTTTCTTTATTTTTGAGAATTAATTTTTTGTATTGAAGATATAAATATTTCATTTTTTGTAAAAAAATTTACCATTTTTAGTTGAAAATTTTTAAATATTTGATTCAAAATCTATTTTCTGATCGAAATATACTCTTTTTCATGTTGCAAAAAATTTATTTTTTTAAGCTGACAATTTAACCAATTTAATTTTCGTTTAAAACTAATTTGATTAGAAAATTCCACTATTTAGTTGAAAACGCATGCTTTTGATAGAAAATTAGTATTTTTGTAAAAATTATCTTCTTAATTGAAAATTCTTCTTTGCAGGTTAGAAATTTAGCTTTTTAGTAAAACTTTAAATACTATGTCAAAAATTTAAATCTTTGGTGAAAATTAATCTCCTTCCTAAAATTAATTTTTTAAATTAAAAAATGCCACTCTTTTTTTAATCTGACCTTTTGGATATAAACTTCATCTTTTACGGTAAAAAATCATTTCAATGCTTTTCTCGGTAAAAAAACTCATCTTTTTTGTTTGAAAATGAACTTTTTTGTCGAAAATGCCAATGTTTAACAAAAAAACACTTTCACTTACACAGTTGAATTTTCCATTAAAAGAGAACAATTTTCAAAAAAATAGTTAAACCGTCAAAGAAAAATATTATTTATTTTTGATGTTAGGTTTTTAAACAGGGGAATCTATTAATAATTATAAAACTTAACTTTTTTGTCTATAATCAATATTTTTAAAATATTGACCTTACATTATGAGCAAGATTGAATGATTTAAAATTATTTTAAAAATATTTATCATAGACCATATAGACAAAAAAAATTATTATCAAAATTATTGAAGAAAATTAATTTACAACCAAACAGTTAGATTTTTCTTGAAGAAAGAAGAACTTTAATTTTTTACATATTTCAGTAAATTTTAAATACTAAAATCGACTAGATTCTTTTAATGAAAAGAAAAATGGTCAAAATAAAAATAGATTAATTTTCCACTAAAGGGGATTTTAGTTGAATTCTTAACATTGAAATGTGTGTTTTAACTATCAGAAAAAAATTCCGTTTCCGACATAAAAGTGTAAGGTAGCGGGAATTGTGGTTGCTGAGTTTTTCGATAATAGTGGTGAAATTTGAGGTGAGTGAATTGGCGGGAGTGTATAGAAGGGTTTGAATGAAGGAGATTGTTTGAGAGATTGTGAAATTGGAGAGAGGATAAGGATATTTTTGAGGATTGAGACAGATTTGTGTGAAAGTTGAGGTTAGGTTGGTTTGAGATTTGTGACAGGGTGGCAGGACTGGGTTGATCGGGTTAGTAGTAGCAGGTCTGGGTAGATACGTAAAAAGACAAGATAGGTACCAGAACGCGACGATAGAGGCAGGGAAGGATAGAAAGAGAAGTTCAAAGAAAGAAAGGCTTGGGGAAAGTACAAAAAAAACTATTGAAAAGGAGAGATTAAGAGCATAAAGCGTAGGATCGATTCAGGCTTTTATCAAAAGGAAGAGAGGGGAGAGGGAAAGCAGTGAAGTGAAGGACCATTTAGGTTTTAACCTAAAATATTCAAAAATGTTCAGATCACCGCCGGAAATTCAGAGTTTGGTGGAGAAGGGTGAGAATAGTAAAGGGGCTGAAGGAAACTGTGACGAATCCGAAGAGCAGAAGAAAGAGGAAAGAATAAAAGACATTCGCGAAGTCATGATGGAAGTAATGGGAATTTATGAAGAAAGGCAGGAAAAAAAGGGAGAGGAATTAAGAAAAGAAATTAGGAGGGAAATGGCTGAACTTAGGAAAGAAACGAAAAAATGGGAAGAAGTTAGGGAAACGTTAGAAAAGAGAATGCAGTTATTGGAGCAAAAGCTAGAGAAGCAGGAGGATAATAATAAAAAGGTAGAGGAGATGCAAGGTAGAATTAGAACCGGGATCTTGGTGGGGGCGTGAATGGGAATACGGAGAAGGAAAGACTGATTCGCTAAGAGGAATAGAGAGAAAAGTTAGGAAGGCAGGAAAACATGGAAGAGAAAGAGATGAGAAAGAGGATATAACAAGGAAAGAAATAGTCAAGGTATTAGAAATAATGAAGGATGGAAAGGCACCAGGCATAGATGATATTCCAAATAAGGTATGGAAATATGGAGGAAAAGGCAAAAGAGAGGAGGTTAAATAGTATAGGGGTGTGACTCTGATGCGAACACTGTATAAAGTATATGAAACTTTTTTGTCGGAGAGATTGAAGAAAGAAGTTGAGGAAAAAACGATAGAGCCACCGAATCAGACAGGGTTTAGAAAAGGAATGGGGGTGATGGACAACATATATGTTCTGAACTATCTAGTAAATAAGAGGATTAAGAGGGAAAAAGGGGGAATGATAGCAATGTTCGTGGACTTAAAGGCAGCGTTTGACTCATTAGACCGAGGCGAGATAAAAAAGTTATGGTGAAAAAGGGGATAAGAGAGGGATTAATGAAGATAGTGTCAGAAATTTTTAGAGAGGCAAAAAGCAGGTTAAAGGTAGGGGATCAAGTAGGAGAGAGTTTCTGGTCAGTGAGAGGAGTGAGACAAGGAAGTCCTCTGAGCCCGCTTTTATTTAATGTATTAATATCAGACCTAAAAGAAGAAATGAGGAGAAAAGGTTGGGGAGGAGTTAAGATAGGAAAGGAAAGGATATATAGACTGGCATACGCAGACGACATAGTGCTAAAGGCAGAGGATGAAGAAGGGATGGTGGGCTTGATTACAAGATTAGAGAAATACTTGGATGGGAAAAAGCTGAATTTAAATGTAGAAAATACAAAGATAATGAGCTTTAGAAAAGGAGGGGGGAGACAAAAAGAATGGACAGGGAGATGGAAGGGTATAAGGATAGAAGAAGTAAAGGAGTTTAAATATTTGCGATATATTTTGCAAAAGAATGGAGATCATAGATTTAATATAATAGGAAGGATAAGAAAAGAAGAAGGGGTAATGAAACAGATATGGGGAATAGGAAAAAGAAGATTAAAAAAAATTGGAGAAGGAGAATGTGGTTATTTGATACGCTGGTATGGCCGGTATTAACTTGTGGGGCAGAGATATGGGGATGGAAAGAAAGGAAAGATATTGAGAGTTTACAAGAAAGATATATAAGGTGGACAT
>JAAAKG020135727.1:0-13434 GCA_010014905.2 Druon quercuslanigerum | reverse complement strand
CCATAGCACATGACTAGGTTGCGCGCGCAACACATTTCTCCTCTTCTGAATCTGAAAACTCGAAAGTGCACGATTGCATCAAACAAATGTTTCTTTGACCGTATATCAATACTAGAATTTCTTTGATTCAAAAAAACTTTTTTCTGGGTGTAGGCTATATGTTACTCCACTATATCAATATTTTCTTCGATATTATAATTATATTATTATTCACATTAATTGTCTGTAAATGATTGTCCTGGAATTTTTTAAGTGTTTAAAATTGAATTTATCTATTAAACCGAAAAAATGTAAATAGCCTCCAGACTTTCGAAATTAGAAAATTTGCTTATGAGAAACATTTCAAATTAAACAATTACAAAGTATAGCTTCATAGAATTTTGGTTATATTATACTTTTTTCAGGACTATTTGGGACTTCGATTTTTAAGATTTAAAATTGCTAGAAATTTTAAAAAGTGTTAATAAAAAAAATTTGTACTTGTTAGTACTTATAATTTTTGAATTGTTTTATTACAAATAATTCTCATAAACAAATGTTCTAATTTTGAAAGGCTATTTAAATTTTTTCGGTTTAATAGATAAATTCAATTTCAAATACTTAAAAAATTCCAGCAGAATCATTTACAGGCAATTAATATAAATAATAATATAATTATAATATCGAAGAAAATATTGATATAGAGGAGTAACATATAGCCTAAGGACAAGAGGAACGGTAATATAAACACAGAAATATGTAATGATTTTATAATTTAATTGTTGTCTATTCAGGTAAAAATTCTAAGAGAGAAAATGTGTACTCCCAGAAAATGTTTTGTTGAATCAAAGAAACTTTCTTTAAATCACAGAAATTCTAGTATTGATATACGGTTAAAGAAACATTTGTTTGATTTCAAGAACTTTTTTCTTAAATTTTTTTATTCGATTTAAAAAAATATTTCGTTAATTTAAACGGAAAATTTCTTTAAATTAAAGAAATATTTCGTTCCTTCAAATCAAATATTTCTTTGAATTAACGAAATATTTGATTGCTCCAAATGAAAAATTTCTTTTAATTAAAAAAATATTATTTTTGATTTGGCCTGTACATTTCTTTAAATGAAATAAACGTTTTGGTTCAAAAAAGAGAACAGGTTAGTTTAAAATAAATAAACATTTTATATATTTATATAATAATAGTAAGTTTTTACTAACAGCAGGTAAGATAGATTGTTTTCTGTGTTGAAGACAAACCTTCCTACAATCTCTTTCGTTTCATCTTTAATAGCATTTTCTAATTTTGCAGTTCATGTTTTTATTAAGTTACAATCCACGAACAACATTATATTTATCTCTTTATTTTTAATAATTTTATTTAAAAAAAATTAGTTTTCTCACTTTTAGTTCAAATTACGCAGTCTTATTTGTCGAAAATATTTTCTCCTGATATATGAGACATTTCTTTAGTGGGAAGTCTTTTAACTTCCAATTGTTTGAAATAGTTTTTTTTCCGTTATTGTTTACTATTCGCACATATGTTTCAGTAAAAAATTGTCTTGAACTCACACGGAAGTTCTATATGTTTTACACGCTTGCGCAATGTTGTTTTTTAAAATGAAAAGGTCTATTTGGTAAATTAAATTTACTATAACCTATTTACCTAACTTATTTTCACACGAAGCGCCACATCGAGTTAAAAATTTGAAATAATAAATAATAATAACTAAGAAAGGTTTGTCTGTTCATCAATTTTTATGATTCTGCAAACAGTGTTGTTTGTAAATCATCTTTTTTTACTTTTTCCATTAGTATTAAAATTTTGGGACTAGATCTACCTTTCTTAGTGCTTCTTATTTCATATCCCAAATTTCCAACTCGACGTGATGCTTCGTGTGAAAATAAGTTAGGAAATAAAAAAAGTGTCGGTAAGGTAGGAATCTGGTCACATGGCCTTCAATATCTCAGGTACACGAGCCTTCTAAAACATAATCCCAGGCGAGAACAAGCAAGCGATTGGAACGCGCTGAGTGCAATGGTGGGGTTATACTTAAGATGTCGATTGCGGAGCCTGCGAATTCGCACAACAAGTGGGCCAAAACCACACAGTATTTGACCTACACGATATAAGCGGACTTCTTTCTCCGATCTTATGACTGGTGGGTAACGGTGCTCTGAATCTGTAAGAAATAATATATTGATTATTCTTCCATGACTAGAAAACAAGCAGGCGCGCTACAAGCGCCATTCTTCTTTTGTTTTTGTTTTTAATATAAAATTGTTATTCACACAAAATGTTTGTATTTTATGGTACCTACTACCTAAAATAAAAGAGAACCGAGAACTACTTTTTGCATAATCGATGAAAAATTAAACCTTAATTTCAGAATTGATATATAATAATGAGCAGAATTCCTAAAAATAAAACTAAGAATCCAATGAACAAATTCGTACAACCACCATAAAATATTCGTATTGCAATTTAAAAAAGATACAAATTTTCCTAAAAAAATAAAACAATTATTTTTTTGGACAAAAATAAAAAAGAGCAAAGAAAAATGCGAAGGCGACCAAAGAAATCCATTTCGTTCTGTTTTTTATTTATTTCTTCATTGCTTTTTACTTTTATTCTTATAATATCACAACAAAAAAACACATTTGTAAAAAAAAATCACAAAAATTTCGGCACTCCAGCACCCTTATCAACGCAAGAAAAATTTAAACATGTAGGTACAGAGACGAAGACACGATGCTCTCTTTGTGGTTGAGAATTCTTGAATTTGATTAGAAATTCATTTTTTTAAAGAGTAAATTAATCTATTTGTCTAAGCATTTTTTCTAGTTGAGAATTCAAATATTTGTTAAGAAATTTGTTGAAAAATTTGTTGAGAAATCTTGAACTTTATGAAAAATTCGTCTTTTTTTTATAGAAAATTAATTTCTTTGTTTAAAAATTTGTCTTTTTTGTAGCGAATTGATCTATTTGCTTAAAATTGTATGCTTTTAGTTATAACTTTAACTTTTTGGTTGAAAATTCTTGAATCTTATAAAAAAAACTCGTCTTTTTTGGTAGTAAATTAATCCTTTTGTTTAAAAATTATTTTTTTTTGTATCAAAATGATTATTTTTTGTTTTTCAAAAACTGAACTATTTCGTTAAAAATTCGTCTTTTTTGGTAAAAAAAATGTTTTTCTGGACATTTTACATATAACTCGATATTATATGACAATCCACTGATAAATCGTTTTTGGTGGTACTATTAAAAAAGAAAAAATCCCCGGAAAGAAACTTTTCTTATCAAAGACAACGAATTGTAAACAAAATACCGGTATTTTCAACTTACAAAAGAAAATTTCAAACAAAAACATCGAAAAATTAAATTTTTATGTAAAATAATTAATATTTTAACCCAATTTTTTAAAAAACAAATCAGATAAATTTTTGAGCAAAACACTGAAGTTTCAGTTAAAATGAATAATCTTCAATGACAAAAAATGATTATTTTCCAAATAGGGGAGTTTTGGAACACGAATCTGAGTTTTTTTTACCTATAATGACGAATTTTCAACAAAATATTTCAACCTTAAAGTAAAAAATAAAATAAATTTTTTTAATTCTATTTACAAATATTTCATACTGTTCTAATATGTTTACGTTTCATGTTATCTTCAATTTCTTTTTATTCTTCAACATTTTTAAATTGTTGTAAAATTCAGTTCAAAAATCACACTCTTTTCATCACTCGTGGTTCTGTCAAATACTTTGTTAAATACGTCATATTTTTTCTTAAAAAATTTGTCATTTTGTATTGAAAACTCGTATTTTTTTATAAAAAAACATCTTCTCTATTTATTAATGAAATTTTTTGTCAAAAATTCATCTTTGCTAGCACAAAAAATACTATTCTGTTAAAATAATGATCATCTTTACAGAAAATTTGATCGTTTTAAAAAATGTAATTTTGAATTTTAAATTCCTCTTTCTTGTTTCAAAATTAATTTTTTTGTAGAAAAGTCAACTGTCTCTGAAAAACTATAGTATTTTTAGCTTGAAAGTTTAACTTTTTGGATTTTAGTTCGTTTAATTTTTTGTTTTCCAAAAATTCAAATATTTCGTGAAAAATTCACTTTGCAAATTCCTTTTGGTTTAAAAATTTATCTTTTTGTCCAAAATTAAACTGTTTTGAACACAAAATATGTCCTTTTGGATTAAGCAATCATCTTTTTTTGTTGAAAAGATTTTCAAAAAGAATTTATGGCGCATATGAGCCTCACATTGCGTTACACTTTGTTAATTAGCTAGCGAAATTTTTTTATTGCTGGCACATTTGAGCTTTCTTGAAATAATAATAGATAGCTCTGACGAACTGAAAAAAATGTTACTAGTTTAGAAAAAAGACGCCCGCCCCCCAATTTGATCGGTGATAAATCGGTTATAAATTTGGCGCAAAGTTCCTCTTTATGGCGCATATGAGCGCATTTGAAGAGCTTCAAGGTCATGTGATTTAAACTTTGATTTTTTAAATAGGGGGTTATGGACCCCCCCCCCCCCGCGTAACAACTGATACAATTCCTAAAATTTTGTGGTGCAAAACTTTTTGTTGGTGGCGCATTTAGGCGCATTTGGGGCGCAATTCAGTGGGCTATAGAAAACGCGAAGATAAGAGTGGCTGCAAAGTCGCTTTTTTCGTCGCAAATATATTTTTCCAATTGAAATATACTAGTGTAAAATCTTTTGGTGTTGACGAGTCTCATACTAGACCTTCTAGACTCTAATCTAGCGCAAGTAAGACAGTCTATCCAATCACTTGAAATATCACAAGTTTTATATCACATGATGACCTATTGTAAATTAAAAAATAATCTTTCTATCTTCTCTCTTTTCTGACATATTATGTACAAATTCAAAATAGGTTCGATTGCAGCTTGCTTTAAATTTTTAGTTCAACGTTCAGCTTCTTTAATTATGATATTCTTACTAGTTTATATGCGTGTTCATAAAGTCTTCTATTCAACGAAGTTTCCATTTTTAATGATAGTTTTTAGCCCTCAATTTCAATTTCAAAAATTTTAACGTTGTTTTAACAAATTAAAAGAGATTCAAATAGAAATTTTGACATAAAAAACGTTTTTTGCTTACGTATTATAACCTTAGGAGTTAAATAAACGTAAACCTTCAAATGATGCAATTTAAATTCCTATCGAAATGCTGTTTTAGTCTAAAATTTAAAATTTTTAACCTATTCAAATTTAGAAAAATTTAATTAGAAAAAAGAACAATTACTCAATTGTTATCAATATTTGACTGTTTATATAAAACGAGCAATTATAATCAAATATTAAAAACTGGGCATTTCGAAATAGATAGCTTTGAATCATCAAAATTTCAAAGTTCTAAAAACTTTCAGCGTTAAGATTTTAATTTTTTTATTTAACAAATTTTTAAATTGTGAGTGCAATAGTTAGCTATTGGTGTATAAATAGCAAATAACATTTAGTAATTCAGAAAAGATTCCTAGTTAACGCAAATTTTGAAATGATTTCAAATAATTACAAAAAATGTATAATTTTTCAGATTTGGAACAAAAAAATTGGAAGTTTTTTAAGAATTGTGTAAGGTTTTATGAGAATAAAATATTTTTCTGACGAGTGCAGCAGCTCAACATGCCAAAGTTGGGATCTTTGTAAAGAACTCCAGGCACTCGTAAAAATTGTCTCATCGAAATCCCCGGTGTGAAGTAGCCCCCACTATTAAAGTTATCCACTGGCCGTGATAGAAAGGCGAACGCGCGCAAAAACGCAGCAGACTCCATTCTTTGGAAGTCAGTGCTGTATTTTATGCCCATCACAGACAGGAGATGTTGTTAAGATTTGTTTCTGTGACCTGCCCGATGGAAAGTAGAGTACTGGTCTGTCCGGATCCTACGAGTCCTACTGTAATGACCTTCTGATGTCAATAGCAGCAAGAGTTCATAAATAACTGTGTGCAGAAGGAACTTCGAATTTTCTGTGGCCCTTTTCCCAAGTTTTTCACGTAGTTTTAGCTGTTTGAAATTCTGTTGTGAAAGAATTTGAATCTCGCTCCTTGCTTCTCCTATTTTACTTCCATAATCAGTACCATTTTTACTTTGCAGATCATGAGCGGATGAATCCGAATTTAAAGTTTGCAACTCTCTCCTAATGAATCTGGAAATGTATAATATGACATTGAGAGTTACAGACACAAAGGACACAAAGTAATTTAACGAAGATTGGCTTCGCAACAAAAAAGGAACATATGAATTGATGGCACAACTTAGGGATACGCATTGTAAGAAGAAATTATAATAGCACCACGACCACTACAATCTCATGCTCTACCATCTGACCAAAAAAAAGGTCGCAGAAATCAAAGAACGGGACATGGTGCTTTAAATCTCACTGGCCTGGAAAAAGACCGTCGTTAAACGTAGCATCGTCAACCGTTCCACTACAGCCACTTCCGGAAGGGATCAATATTTTACGGTGGCGCCCGACAGCAACAGTACATAACACACCTTCTTAACCATCCAGGGCTCAATCTCGCTCGTTGACCAGCACTATTCTCCAAAACATTCGCTAAAGGTACCTACCACCCACCAATCAGTCCAAGCTAGTCCATTCAAGACCTTCCAGAACCAGGCACTGTCGCTTGAGTACCTGCACCGGTTGAACTTCTACACCTGCATGTACTCGTCGCTGTAGTCTAGCCCGCAGAGATCTACTTTCGACTACCGCCCGCAGGTCCTATAGGGATACCGAATACTAACGACTGGGCTGGCCCTGAAAAACTCAGCAGCAAAGTGGTGGGAGGTGTCCAAATCCATCTCGCTCACCTGGATCAAATGTAGGGAGATGCTTTGTCGAAACTATTCAAGCCACACCACACTAATGCATTTAAATGCACGAATCTGCTTTCGGAACCAAGATTGAAAAGGAACCCGTGGCCGTATTTCTCCAAGAAAAGTATATGCTGGCACTACGACTTTAACGCTGTTCACATTCAATTATCATGCATACTGAGGTTATTTTTAAGATCGTGTTGGCATACATACATTATCAGTTCCAGTTCCATTTTTGCCCACTTTTTTCGGCGCCTTACTGCGCATATTTATCGCGTGATAATTCGGCGTGTTTATAGCATAGAAACTTACCTTTTATTTGTATACGTTTATTAAATCAACTATTTGCTCATTCGACCATTTTTTGGTCGGATCTTGTTGCTTTGGTCCCATTCTCATTTTTGCAAATACTATACACTAAAAACAATGACGCTAGATTTGCTATGCGCATAAATTTGGTGGAATTATTACAAGACTGGTCCCAGGTGGCCATACCATAAAGTAGTAGGTCGGTATGGCGACGTCACACCTCGTTGACAAGGTAGGGAGAGAATTGTGAGTCGACGACCATCGTATTGAGCTTGGCGCGGCCAACAGATTTTGTTTATAAAGCTTTTTAATTAGAGCAATAAAAACTTCAAGTATTTTTCGAGCAAAATCGATGTTTTATAAAACAGAACTCACGATTATTCAGCCGCTTGTTGACAAAAATACTTGAATTTTGTGTCGTGTATTCTCTCTCTATATATTTTCTTCACAAATTAATTAAGAGAAGTTTTTCCTAAAAATTAGTTAAAAATTGTGAAAATGGCAACAAGTTGAAGGCACGTCACATTGCCACTGGAGCTTTTTGTGTTCTGTTTGCCACTGCAGCTTTGTGACTTAGTAACAAAAGCCGATCAATCTGAATAAGCAAGTGTATTTTTATAATGTTTTGGTAACTTTTTTTTATCGATAGATTGTCCTGAGTGGGCAATACATTTACGCAGTCTCGAGAAGTAAACGAGTTTTTGCATCCGTCACCTCAAATAACTATGGATACAGTTCTGAACAAAGTTTTCACGAATTTTTGCAAGTAAGTGTTTGGGGACATGATACTGACCAAATATATTAGCTGCCTTTAAAGTTTCGGGTTTCTAAATAAAGGCGAAGTTACTAAACGCAGAATAAATTAAAAACATGAAGAAATTTGGAATTGCGCAATAATTGATAAATATTGCGATTTCTCTATTTTTAGAGCACTCTTAATAGAATTTTGCGCTTACTTTTATTTGGTACCTTATGAAATATGCCAAAGCACCGTCCATATTTAACTTATCGACCAGAATAAATACATCCAGTTGGGAAACATCGATTTAAAAGCTGAATGGAAGTCCAGTAGGAAAAATGAAATTTTTGTGACATAAATTATGATCCATGAAAGTTCGGATATGTTGATATTACGTTAAATGGAAATAAGGGAAAATAAAACATATGACAAAATGCTGAATCGGTAAAATAGAAATTAAGCCACGTGAAATTTCGTTTTAATGGTAATAGGAACAATTATGTTGCGTGGCAAATGGGATAACTGATGTTTAGTTTCACTATTGTAGATAAAAATTAAAATAAATCTCGAATCGCGGAAATTAAACTTAGTTCCTGTGATTATTCGAAACGATTAAAATTAAGTCATATAAAAATTTAGAATAGCAGAAATGAAAATTATAAGGGATGAATGTTAATGTAAATAGAAATTAGGTGATCTAAAAGTGATGCCGGATAATTCGGACTAATCACAATGCTGATTAGTGACCAATCGGTAGAAAAATATGGAAAATTTTAGATGAATTAAATCGTATGTCAAGTTGAATTTGGGAGATATTCGTGCGACTCATCGTAATAATTGATAAAAACGTATTCTGACATGACTAAGTGTAACAACAGAAACGTTTATCTAATCATCGTACTTTTGAAGGCATTTAGTAAAAAAATAGTATATCTGCGCACACCAAAAACTGTATTTACATGTGAAAAATTTTTTTATTATTTTAAACCGATGCAATTAGACGTTAAGACATTTTTTCCTATTTACTGTAGGGTGGTCTTGCATACAGGCCACTTATCATAGGTATATCATTATAAGACCACAATAATTGACGCAAGATTTCAGCATTGCGAACGATAAAGCATTGAATTTTTATTGTGTTTTTATTGATTTTGGTCGACTTCGGATCATAAACAATACGAACTTTTACATTTTATTAAATTAAATTATGATATGAAGAATTTTAGTTTATATGAATTCCATATGTACTACTTTAAAAACCTTTGTTATGCGGTGCTGGTCGCCTACAGGAGCTGCATCGATTTCATTCAGGTTCAATGCGACTACCGCGCCGCTGTACATATTTATTTTAGCCCGCTTTAGCATGTGTGTTTTTATATATATTCCACGAAGTATTGTATTATTACGCTCCAAAATTGCCATCACGTCACCAATGGATGTCCTTAAAACATTTCGCTCTTCGGTTGGCATGGGCGCAGCCTTATTACCTGCAACTCTCAAATGAATTGGTTTATGGGCTGGAAAAGTGTACTTGCAAATTTCGAATTCCAGGTGTGGCTTCGTGTGGGGAACAAGTCTAATATATCTAAGTTCATCAAGTTTAAATCCAAGTATGAGTGAAGAACGACGATTGGTCGGAGGAGACCTGGTCCTGGTACGAACAGGAGGATTAGCAGGAGGAGGCATGACAGGAGAATGAGGTCTGCCAGAAGGAACAGGCCTTTCAGGAGAAGAAGAAGGTCCGCCACGTGGAACACCAGGAAGAGGCTCGCCATTAGGTAAGTACTCAAACTGTGATATCAATTCTGCAGCAAGGAAGATTTCAAATAAAATAAGACACATAACCATCAAGTAGTATGAGGACAATTAAAAGCTATGATTAAAAACATGCAGTCAACTCTAACGGGACATCTCTGAAACAAAGCAAGATTTAGTAATATCGACAAAATGGTTCTCTTATGGCGTCACATAAGAGACTCGAAAAAACAGAAAATAAATTGTGAGGAAAAGCAACTACTAGAGATGGTAAAATATAGGATGTGGCAAATTGATGTTTTCGCGAAAAGTGCCTCTTTATCTGTCACCGTGCCTTTACAGGATAATACTACACTTAGAAGTCAAGTTGGTTCGTTTGGTTGACTTTAATGTGAGCGAGGGAGTCTTGAACCTCTCCTTGGCCTGTGGGCTATAAAACTTACTTTGTCACACCTTACAAGTGATAGGCGTACCACATCAAACAGAAAATGACGTCCTTCTTTGTAAAGGGTAAAGTGATGCTGACTCACTCTGCCTTCCGGTTCGCTTCCCTAGCAGGTCAAATAGCGAATACGATCAGTCTAGGGTAGATGGAGCTACCCCTCTGAGTTTATTAGTCATATGCATTTTCTTGGTATATAACGTGTGTATGACTTTTTTCAAGTCTACTCAAAGTCGCCTAATGACCCCCAAAAGGATAGTCTCCTCAACATGGAGCCTCAATTGTTGAAGGTAATCAGCCTTCTTCCAGAATATCAACAATTTAAGGTGGGTTCCGAACCACCAAAGTCCCAGTAGACATACATAGAAAAATTTCAATTGGTACCGGCTCAGTGAACCTGGCAAAGGTTTTTTGCTAACACTGATGGTATAATATGAAAAGCATCAAAATGTTACTAATCAAAACTATCTTAGAGCTACTTGTATCGCATGTTATTGTTAATTCTGATCAAGTTGACTCTACTGCAGAGTGTTTCAGTTCTCATTCTATCCTTATATCGTAATTAAAATAGCTTGATTGCTGTTTAACTAATTCGGCCATTTTTGGGCGGTTTGAGAATTAACCAGCGAGTAAGGGGACTCAAAGTAACATTTGGGTTTAATTATAGTTCAGTGCGATGGTATACCATGTAAAATGCGGCTCGAAATGAAATGTTTCAAAATATTATTTCTACTTTTTTTTTCGAAAACACCACATCGTCTAATTACTTCGATTAATGTTATTTTTGAAACGCTTCGGCAAAGCAAATAGAAAAAGCGTAATTTGTAACATCAGAGAACTATTTGGTTTAGCACGCGAGAGATGGCGCGCGAACACAAGGTTCAGGACTCAGCCAATCAGAATCGCCTTCACAACGAGAATACACAAAAACTACACTTTGTTGTGAACAGGGTTTACAATGGATTTTATCAGAGATGTAGGACTCGTCCCGTCAGTCACTTTTCAAAAATTTGTTAGGAGAGCCTATTAAAGTTTAAAATAAACATCTGCACAAAAAACGGAAAGAAAAGAGGGGGGCAAAAAGTGGGGACTGCCAGCCAATCAAGGTATAGCGCGCTGGTCCAGCACAGAGAGCCAGTGCACTGGGAGGCGGGTCCCACACCATTCGACTATGCGATCTCGACGCTCGTTCTGACGTGTCGCTCTGGATCTAAGCTCCAGAGAAGAACAGTTACGTTAGCCTCCACGAGGCAGTGATTAAATATTGAGCACGAAACCTTTTTCTAATGTTTTTATATATCCTTTTTAAGTTTTGAAAAAGAATAATAGTAGCTAGGTATTTTTAAGTGAATCGTAGGTTGTTTTCGAAGCACATTTGGAACCAGGTGTTTACCAGTTAAATTGTAAGGTTTGCATGAGATTGGTTTGCATATCTCCTGGCTCGCCCAAGATATATTTGTTATATATTTCGGAGCAATTAGAATCCATAATATTCTCTCTTTTTTAAGGTTAGTTCGTTCACATTGTGGCTAGTAAGAATTGTCGGATGAATGTATCACGAATGTCTGCTTTATACATGTGAACTTGATAGCAATTTTTAATCTTAAATTTCTTTTTAAAAATAAAGCCAAGCTGCTCGACGATAAATCGCTATTTCGCCAATCACAAAGGTCCTGTGAGTGAATTTAATTTGAAAATGTCTAACTTTTTAAATCTACATTACCGTAGGAAATTGATGGTAAGACAAGCGAAAACACTGTTAGAAATCACTGCTGACTTTCAAAAGTGATTATTCGTTCAGAAATAAAGCAAGAAACTTCTTTGAAACTCGGTTATACTTTTTAAAGAGAATATTCTGCGTTAGAAAATTAAGAAAAAAAATTAAAGAATTTGTTGAACTTTCTACCTCGAATTCAGATTGTGCCATGTACTAGGGAAGCATGAGTAGAGTAGAAGTTAATAAACAAAATCTGAGAAATTCTGGTATGTATTTCAAATTTTTACTACTACTTTCTTGGGGCTCGCCACTAGTTAAACTCGAAGTACAAAACTCGAGAATTCCTTGAATATTTTTTTTAATTACTCACGTAGTATGTTGTCTCCAAAAAATTTTAACTTAGGTTTAATTGAAGCGCAATTTAATAAGATTTTCAAAGGTTTCCCAAAAAAAGTTTCTGGCTCCATTTTTGAACGAGTAATAACGCTTCAAAGTGAGCAATGATTTTGGACAGTACTTTCTCTGATCGACAATTTCCGACAATCCGAAAATAAAAATTAAGTTCTCCGAAAGTTTGTACCTTATGTCATTCTATTCACCAATGTTCTAAATTCACAAAAATACTGTAGAAAGTAAATAAAAATGGAATCATCAGATTAGCGAGACTTATTTTTAGTATAAAATAAAATTATAAGCACTTCACACAGGGAACGAAGACGTGAATACGTGGTAATTGTAACCGGCAGGGTGTTCAACGTTTCGTTTATATATTTTTAGAGATTTATTATCACGCGTTTAGAGTATCACGGCCTTCATACTCTTCTTTTCAAGTGCGCTCTAAACGAACCCATTAGGGTCTCTAAAAGTATCTATTGAAGCTCAAGTTCCTAAGGACACCGACTTTCATTTAAGCCACCACATGAGTGAACCCCCAGTTTTTTTGTGAACCAATTTCTTTTTTATTATTATATACTACTTTATTGTTGCACGAAATTGGATAATACTTTTTCAGACGACGCAAAATTATCTATTTATTTATGCTAACGTAAAAACTCAACATAAGAGAAAAATGGCTGAAAGCGGCCTGCGTCCAGAACGCGAGTTGGAGTCTTATACAGAGAACTAGAATTAAAGATCTCTGCAGTGGATGTGTCGTATTACATGATTATATTTACCAATAGAATTGAGAATAACTGCCAAGGATATGATTAGGGTATGAAAAATCATCATCTTTTTTAATTAGACTAAAAACTTATTAAAGTATGATTAGAGTATTTGGCTGACACTGTAACTATTGCTTCTTTCAGCACATTCTTATAGTATACACATTATACATTCGATAGTTTTTATCTCATATATGATAAGAATCAAACTTGTCCTTCTGAGATATTTGCATTTATGATGATTAGACTACTCAGATTCAGAGAAAAATTGTATTTTATTGTTATAACTAACCGGTGCTTACGTGCAAAATTGATACAGGTTGTGTCTACAACACTGTTGAAAGTTTCTGTAGGAAACTTCCCAGGTCGAATTGCCAGTACTGAAAATACGGCCTAATACTGGACCAATCTTGGCAGCCAAAAGTCGGCCAATGTTACTGGCCCAATATCAGCGATCAAATCGGCCCAGTGT
>JAAAKG020135726.1:0-13435 GCA_010014905.2 Druon quercuslanigerum | reverse complement strand
ATGTATTTCAATTAATCAGAAGTAGTGTAATAATGTTATTACTAAACTCATAAGAATTTATAACAATTACTTGGCATAATGACGTGTTTTTGGTTTTTTTCTCCTCAAGAGAGACTAGAAAGATTTGAAGGTCGATGTTAACTAAAAACTGAGTGATAACTGTGGGGTTTGTCAGCGATTGAGGGTCTCATGTGCAAGAGGACAGTGGGAGGAAAATTTGTTATGCCCCAGACTTCATGTTACAACTCTTAGGCGACAGTATAGTAAGGGGCTTTTTTCCTCTCTTTTTTTAGCTGGTTGAACTTTCTACAAAAATAGTTAAATTTTTAACAAAAAACATAAATAGAATGCCTTCAAATCGTAAATGGTTCAGGTGGCCCTGATTTACGTTTCGATCCACCCGCATTCAGTCCGAACCTATTTGAAGGCAAACCCCGACACTGGACTGAAAGTAAGAGTTTGATGTAGTTGAATTTTACGGAAAAATATTCAAATTTTACACATAAAAAAACGAATTTAAAACAAAAAGAGATAAATTTTCAACTAAAATTATAAATCGTCAGCCAAAAAATTGAATTTTTAACAAAGTAGTTTCAATTTCAACCAATTAATTAAATTTTCTACCAGAAAATATGAATTTTCAAAAAAATAGCTGCCCCCCCCCCCCCCCAAAATTAAATAAAGAAATAAATTGAATTTAAATAAAAATTTTATGCAAAAAATCTATTGGTGTACAACTTTGCTTCCGTGGGTTTGTCCACAAATTTGAGGATATATTTTAAAAAAGTGATTACCTGTTTATGGTGCAAAGTATTGTCCGTCACTAGCCACTATTTTTTGCCATCTTTATGGCCATTGTCGGATACCATCTCGAAAAAACGATGCATCTTTTGAGTGCCATCGATCGGAACAAATGGTAGTCGAAAGGAGCAATGCTTGGAGAGTATGGCGGGTGGGGCAATGCATCGACAGCGCTCGTGACAGTTGGGGCGCTCGCTCGGAGGAACTACTTCGAACTAATTTATGGTGTCAATTATAAATATTGGTTGTTCACAGAACTGATCTCTGAACTTTACAGGGTCGAAACTCTCATTATAGTATTTTAATGTCTGCATTGCAGTCACTGTAGAGATTTAATACTAAGGAAGTAAATTTAAGTGTATTTTTCAAACATAATCTTTTGTAAGTGGAAAAATTGTTATTATGTGTATTTATCTATTACCTTAAATATATAAAAAAGCTATTCTTAAGTTTGTTTCTTTTCCCCTTTCTTTCTTGTAATCGTGAACTTCTTAACTTTCCTATTTTTGACACATATATTTTATGGTATTTTCGTTGCCGTAAAAACTGTTGTAAATCCAGTTGTAAAGGAACTTTGGCCTTCTCAGTAGCTAAGAAATCTATGCTGCAACTTCAGAAATGCTAAAACCAAGATTTCACAGTGCAGCAACGATTTGCAAGTTCTCTCCTATAAATAGAAAATCAATGGAGTTAAATTTGCATGGTTCGCTTTTCAAACTGCACAGCTACATATAGATTTGTACAAATAGTTCTACATGTTATCATCCGTGTTTAAAATTCTTTTGCACGGTGAAAAAATCATTGAGTCCTTTTTAATTCCAATTGGTCTGCTATCCGGAGGTATATTAAGCTGGCACAACACCATTGAGGTATCGAGATGAAACCTACTTCATAATTTAGGACTCATTAGGGCTAATTTGGGTCCGTAATCCCAAATTTAGGGCTCCATTATTTTGGCAGTGAAGTGTAGTAATACAAATTAATCTTCCGATATTTTTTGCCTATTTTTTAACCAAATGGTGATTATCGATATTTACTGAATAAACATATTTTTTCTTCTAATCGTATTCTAATGAATGAAAACGTTAATTCCGGAGTGCTTAATCTACAACCAGGAGCTCGAGAGCCTCCGGGTCATGGACAATATCAATCTGTTTCTAATTTGATCTTAGGTAAGACCAATACGCATCACATGAGATCAGTTTTTTATGATTAAGATCAGCGCTGGTTGCTAATCGACTGCATTTTCCAGTATTAAACTCAAGAAATTGTCTGAAGTCATTGTTTCGAGCTTCTTGTGCTTCTCCGAATAGCAGATATGTTAAGCTGGCACATCGCTATTGAGGTATCGAGATGAAACCTACTTTATAATTTAAGGCTCATTTAGGGCTAATTTGGGCCCGCAGTCCAAAATTTAGGGCTCCATTATTTTTGGTAAAAAATAGTGTTTGCGCTAGCTTAACGTTAAGCTGGCCGAGCATTGCTGTAAAACATACTAAAAATGATTTTAGACAAACATTCCCTTGCAGAATAATTTAGGGCTCATTTATAGCTCTAGAAATATGATAATCAAAATTTAAAAAAAATTTAAACATGTTAAGACTCATTTAGGGCTTCCCGAATATGATATATGAACTTTTAAAAAAAATTGTTTCTACAATTATTGTTTAAACAAATTTGCGAAAACATTTTTTTTTTATTTTTCTTCTATAATTTCCGGCTCATTTAAGGCTCCTGAAATATAGTTATATTCGAGCATTTCTCGACGAAAATAAAGTAAGTTATGTATCTAGTTTTCGATATATAGTTCTGAAAGTAAGTTGAACGCAACCTGAAATAGCATGTAAATATTTCGTTACCTAAAATTAAGATGTACTCCTTAATGAATTTCCGGTTTTGGTATTCTGTTCCACTTGTATACCCTAAGCTGCGTGTAAAGTGACGCTTTGTCGCAAATATAAAAAATTCTCGATCACTCGTGGATTTTTATGTGTATCTTAAATTGTATTAAGTTGAAAGCATCGCTGTCAAGGCTGCATCTTCTGCTCATACCTTTGGTTTAAAGTTAGATTTTCAAGGAACGCATATAGTTCTTTGTCAAGATTGCAATAGATTTTTATGATTGGATAGTGGTTTTCACACAAAAAAGAAAGTGAGTCTACGAGAGTTGTGGTGCAGACAAAATTTTCTACTTACGAATTTGTAAAATATCCAGAAGAATTTTATAAGGATTATCTGTACAATTCATGTTATTTCAAGTCATGATTCACGGGTTCGGGCGGTGAGAAGATACATGACTTCAGCATAAATATGCGTCTTACTTTCAGATAGGAGAGTCCTTAATTTAAAATCATCTCAACATCACACTAACTTTTCAGTATAAATATCGTATTAATTTCAGGTCTTCACTAACCTGAATTTCAGTCTTTTCGTATGCTTACGTTAATGATTGGAACACATTCTTAATGGCAGATTTCAGGTGTTTCTTTTGTTGTTACAGCTTAAACCTCAGAGAGGCAAGTGGATCTCACACGCTCTCAGTTATGTTTGCATAAAAAAATAGTTTAGACGAATACATTTAAGTTTTAACAGATACTTTCTGATTGTTTTTAAGGATTTATCTTTTTTTGGCTAAAAGGCATTTACTGCTCGCGTGCGAAATATCATTTTTCCCGCGTAAACGCTTTGAAATTTTTTGTCACATTCATCAATCACTTCAAACAGAAATATTATTGTATTAATCGAAAAGCTTGCAATTACAAATTTTTACAAAAAACTTTTTCGTTTTTCCTATACTCTTACTGAAAAAAGGGATTTGAATTTCAACGGGCCTCGGAAGCCCAGCTTGCCTTTTAACGTCACGATTGTAGGTTTCCCTCATACGAGTTACAATAAGTCCAATTTTTTTCTTAAGTTAAGTGGTTTCTGTTTCTATGGTCACTTTCGTGTAAATTAAGAGACCAACAAACATTTCTAACTCTTTTGGACTGAGTTTTTTTTTGTCGACAGTACTATCATTGAACTCGTACCGTACGTTGTTTCGCCGGCAGATAGCTGTGTAGTGTCCAGATGGTACATTTGTAATAATTACTTTTTGGTGAGGTTTTTCTAGTTCCAGAAAAATGAATGTACCTGTTAATGAAATTATATGTGTGTATTAATATTTTTGTAAACCTAAATATTTATTTTAAATTACGTTTTTTAACCCAGGTTCAAGTTACGTTTATTACAAAAATAAATAGGATGTAAGGGGCCAATATTAGCTATATGAAATCATTAATTAGAAACACGGTGTAAAAAGACCCATTGTGATGAAAAACGTGGTATTTTTTTCTGAATGATTTTCAACTTTTTTGGGGGCTCCATAAAACTAATCATTTCCTGCTAAAGTCACGTACACGTTTTCTGGACAAAATATATTATTTTCGAGGTATTTTAAAATAGCGATATGTCACCAATTAATCCAAAATTTTCTTTCAAATAAATTATGAGTATTGAATCTTTTAAAGCTGGCTACATATTGGACTTTTTCTTTTTGATTCTGGTAGATTTTTTTATTCATTTTCAAAATCCGTCGGAAAATTGAAAGAAAGTTGCAAACTGACAAAACGGCGCCGGTTTTTCTGAAAGTCTGTAAACTCAAACTTCTCGAAAAGGCCACCATTTTATTTTTTCTTGATTTTTTTATGTTTGTGCAAATGTGGTGCGTTTATCCCAAAAAAATTCGCATTTTCTACAATAACAAGAGGAGATACGAAACATGTTAAGAGAAAAAATTTTTTCCAATTGGAAAACTTTAGAAAAAAAGTTTGTAAGCATTTTTCTTGATTTTGCGTTTTTTCATTTTGGCAAAAATATTAATAAAGTCAGCTATAATTTGATTGTTCATAAAATATATAAGAAAATTTCATTGCGTTAAGAAAATCCAATCCAAAGTTTTTAACTTTTGTTAAATTTTGCGGTGAACTTTGAAAGTGAACAGGAAGATTCATCAGAAACACAAAGAAAAAGTCAAATATCATTAATAATTCAGATACTGAAACACTTTGAACAAATTTCGATCCTTTTTTATGAAGTGCACAACCAATTTACAAATCTCTAATACTCATAACTTAATAAAAAAAATCATCTAATCGATGAAATACTCTAACCTAAAATCCCTTGAAAAATAACATTTTTTTTGTCTCGAAACGATTCTGTGACTTCAGCATGCGTAGCCTGCCCGATTTGAAATGAATTCTGTGATAAATTAATAATAAATGAGTTGGTACAAATAATTGACCTTCAAGAGGAGCAGTTCAAAGGAAGAAAAGCGGACTTCTTACAGTAAAAAAATTAATGAAAAAATGCAATTTGGTCAAAAATGAAAACATTGCTTTTAAATGTAGGAATGGAAGAAATGATTCAAATACACACCTATGACATGTCATCATGATGATTTTAAATAAAAGAACAAGAGCTTCAACTTATTCGTATTTTTATGTATCCCATTGGAGTTGAACATTTTGTAAAGTTCTTTCACCGACATTTCTTACATCAGATAATTTCGTCTTCAAATTTCAGTAGACTCTTAATATAACATTAGATAACGCAGTGTTTTTATGTTCAAATAGAGACGAGAATAAAATTGCGGTGGTATTGAAAAGGACAGAATGATATAAATAAATGAATGATATAAATAATCCTCTTGGGGCAACCTCTATTACAAATTAATGAAAATTTTCCATTTGGCAAATCAGCAAAAAGCCGTTGATCTAGTTCGCAAACGTTCATATTGGAGTCAACATAAATATTGCCACTAATTTCCCGCATTTTCTTCAGGTCGAGTTGTCTGGTCATTTCCTGTAGAATGAAGCTTTTTTTTCGATACGCGTTCTTTGTTCCATTCTTCCTTACGTGCATTACCAGTTCCAAAGTTGGATTACCGGTGCGTATGAAGTCATTTAAGCACATTTCCACAGTTGGATTGTCGATAACTGCGACGAGAAGCGTTTGTGCAATAGAATCAAATGGGCACGTATTTGAAAAGGAATACCGTGCTTTGTTGAAGGTAATAGCCTAAAATATGTATGCAATCATTATTTACTCTAGTTCAGATAATGAATGAAGGCATCAAACGCAGGTTGCATGAAATATGTAAGGTTCATTCAAAAATTACGTTACACCAATAGAGGGGACTTCACTTATAGCTCTATGATGAATGGTCAAAAGATACATAGGTATATCAAAACTCAGAATCAACACAACGAGATAAATCAATTAGGCAATATAAAAAATCAGTGCGCTCGTCGTAATTTGTTGTCAATCATTTAAACAATGTTTTATTTTTGAAATGTAACTAGTGACTGGGTTAAGGCAGAAAAGTATAGTGTTTTGTAAATTATTCAGGAAATTTCATTAGCTTCTCCTATGAGGACATTTCGCATCACTTGCCCCTAAATGTTTAAATAAATTCAATTTGTTAATATAATCTTGTCGACAAAGTATCAACAATTTTAACCTTCTTGGAGTAACTTGAACTATTTAATTCAAATGAAAAATCATCACGATCGATTAACTAATTAGATTAAAAATGGAAAATTATTTAAACAGTGAAGGGTTATTAATGAAAAGTGTCCTCAAAGGATAAGCTGATGAAATTTCCTGAATAATTTGCAAAAAATTATGCTTTTCTCCCATAAGCCAAAGTTACATCTAAACAATGAAAAATTGTTTAAACAATTAACAAAAAGTTAAATCGAGCGTGCAAATTTTTTATATTGACTAATTGGTTTATCTCGTTATGTGGGTACCGATAATTTGTGCAAAAATATGAAGAAAATATTGTTCAAACAAATGATAATGGTTTAAATAAATATTAATTACAATCAACTCCCGAGGTGAGCACCCTTAGTGTATGCTATTCCTATAACTGATGGCCACAGAATGCGGTGATGCGCGGAGCACGAAAGGCTTGCTTAGTCAAGCGTGAGAAAAAAGAAGGAGGGCCACACCTTCCACGCATTAGTTGCCTTAGGTTACGTCATGCCTCGAAATCCATAACAGAAAACGTGAATGCGACCCTGTCTGTTTACGTTTGGATCCCTCGGAGACATGCTGAAGGCTAAGGTAAGCACTGACCGAAACCGTACTTAACTCGGGTGTTGAGTTTAATAAAAAAAACTTGATAATTTTTTATTTGGCAAGTAACAATTGAGTGTGATGAAAAAACATACACCAACCTTTGTATAGAAAACTATCGAGGCAGAGTTTCGCTCAGTGAGGGCATCGTCTACACCGTCTAATCTAGACTCTCTTTTTGCTCCCTATTCGGGTGCTAGCTAGTCCTTCTGGACCAGAAAATTTACTAAGTGTCTTATCCAAATATTTTTTTGTACATTTCCAGAAAGAGGCAGAGTTTTTAAAAGTATCAAAAGTGAAAAGTAAACGCCAGAAAAAAGCATTTCTTTCCTCCTTAAGTAGTCGGTCCTTTTAGGCTCTAATCGGGCGCTGGCTGGCCCTTCAGGACCCAAATTTTAAAAAAATTTGAATCCAAATATTTTCTTGTACATTTTTAAAAATGTCGAGGGTGTTTAAAACTATAACAAAGAAAAAATATGTAATAAAAGCAAAGAATTTTTTGTCATCATCTAGATAATATTTTGAACCATTTTAGGCGCCAATCATGTAGAGTAGATTTTTACAAAACCTTCTGAATAGCCGTATAATAGCTCGTTCAGATTAGCGCTAGATTAGGTTGCTTAGACTAGCGTTTCACCATACAAAAATATTTCAGTTCTACTCAGCGGCACAATAGACCGTTTTGACAGCGCTATGTTAGCGGTTGGGACCGTCTACCCTGGACCCGAATAGTTCCCCGATAATTTTCTACACGGGAAGTCATATTTACGACCAAGACACTACCAAATTCTTGGTTTTCGTGTATTCTGAGTTGGAAACTTTAGGGCGTGGGCGAAAGAGATTCAGTTTTTCTTTAGACCATCCTAGCGTTACATAAAGGAGGAGGGTCGAAATTTTGGAGAAATTGCATTACGTAATTTTTGAGCAGTTTCATTACTTATAGATTCTGCAGTCCTAAAATACTTTAACAGATATTTATAACATAAAACGAATGTAATTTAATACTTTCACTTTAGTTACCTGCAAACTTTTATCGTCTCCGTTTCTCAGTATCCATTGAAAGTTTTGTTTAGGTTTCTACGGGCGCCAAAATTACTGGTGATTTTTTATATATTAGGACGGAGTGAAAAAGCTGTAATGACTCGAATTGTTTGAGCTAAGGGGAAACATTTGAAATCGTTTAATATACTTCTTGTTTAAGAATTGAGTCAAGACTTTGGAATTCATTAAATAAAACATAAGAATTGTTCAATTAAAAAAAAGTAAGGTCATTCTTTTCAGTTTTGGCAACTGGTATGAAAAAACAACTTTAAACCTTCTTAACAAATTATGATTGAAGTGGCTAATGACCACTGCAGTTGACGCGACTTCAAGCCTGCATTTAATAAAAAAAATTATTATTGCAAATCAAATCAACTCAAATGATCTAAATTTCCATGATCATGATATTCTATTAATATTATTTTACCTTCTATCATATTCTCAGTGTCGTTTTCCTTTGACAATTCTTCCAAAGAAGTCAAAGGCATCCACAAATTCATCTGGCCTCATTGGGGAATTGTTGTGGGGAAATAGATCCTGCTTAATATTTTTCAATTGACACTCGCAGGATGCGCTGGAACCCGAAATATTGCCGAACCAAATTGGTCTCTTAAAATATAAGACCAACGTCTTTTGGACATCATCATTGATTGCTGCAAACCAAGTCGTCCAAAAGTTGAAATAGTCCTTCTGGTAGTCCTCACTCAAAATGCTCTGGTCTTCTGGACGATCGGGTACACTTTCTGCTGGTAAGTCCGTCTTCTGATTGATACCAACCAAACACTCATCCAGTTCGGACTGTGATACCAGCAGGATTGCTTTAACAATACTTCTTGCAGCTTCTAATTTTCGACAAAGCATCAGCTGAGCGATTGAAGCTTTGTAAAAAATTTTAATTTTTTTATTGCTCGTTAACTTGCCCAAAAAATCGGACCGTAACTTAAGTAAGTGTGCGGCATCGAGTCTGACATAACACTTCGGAAGATTTCCAGATTGGCAGCCTTCTGTATACTTTTTGATTGTAGCATACTGAGTAAATGCTCTGATAATAGCTGTTATAAGTTCCCTGGAACCATCACAATTTACGACTTTTGGATGAGGGGCACCATGATGAACCCACTCATTTAAAACGTGCAAAAAAGCCACCGTCTTGTGTGTTGAAATAATCATTGCAGCTACAACATACTGATCAGATTTCTCATTCACCACAATCAAATATAAAAAAAATGGGTTCAGTGGATACTCCATCAAAAACCACGAAACACATAATCATTCCGCCGCTTGCGTGCAAGGAAATATCGGATGCTTCTTTTCTGGCGTAATTAAACAATAAGCGATTCTGATGAGTAGTCCAAAACTGACACCCAAATGGATCGTGAGAAATATTATGAATTGCTGTATTCCAGACGGTATGCCTCATTATCTGCAGAGCTTTTATTGCATCTGGGTGTAAATAGGTCGAGGTTTTGTACTCAACTTTGGCAACCCTTAAGGTAGATGATTTCGGCATATGGCCCGGCTCTTGATCTCTTTTTCTCATTTTTTTACTGCCAATTCTGTGTGATAGAGCTCTGTACCTTTCGTAAGTGACTCCTCTGCGATCTCTTGTCTGAGAGATGCTCTCAAATACCGTTTTCTGCATTTACCAATTTTTTTGCTTTTCTTGATAACACACTTTATGCAAACTTAATTAACATATGTCTCGTTATCAATGGCACATTTGAGAGTGGTTTCGCAGGCACAGTAACTTGAAAAGATAAAGATTACGTATTCAGAGTTGTAAATGTTACTGGACCTTTTCACAACGAGGCCAAAGTGTTAGTAACAAAATCTAGTGCTTTTTTATGAACTCGGCGAAATTCAACTGAACCGATGAATCTGGAAAAAAGCTAAATTTTTAAAAATTTGAGTTGAAACTCCTGAACAGAATAAATTCTGAGCTTTTTTATTCTAATTTCAGATAGTTTAGTTGCAGAACTTCAATCAGAGAGAAAATAATATTCATCGGCTGTCAAATCTATTTGAAAGCTTCGTAAAAGAATTGAGATCAAATTTCTCCACTAAACGATAATTTTTTACGATCAACGGATACAATACTAACATCAATTGTCTTCCAATTATTTTCGCGCAGACTGAAATACTGCCCAAAAATTATGGTGTACTTCGTTTTTCCCGAGTTTCAGTTATTACAAAGTTTTGTTGGTAGTAGGGTGGGTTATGGGAAATTGATTGTTTGCGCGGTCAAGAACCCAGAAAAGCCCAAAATTCTGTCATCTTTGATTCTTACTTTTTTTTTCAATTTTCATATAGTGGCGGTAGTGAAGAGTAGTGAAGAGTAGTAGTGGAGAGTAGTGAAGCCAAAAATTGGCAATACAGCCCAAAGAAAGTAGAAAAAGCCTAAAATTCTGATACGAAGAAATTTGGGAATTTCGATTGTGGATGTGCTGGCTTGATGGACCTCTTAAAGGACCTGTTGAGGATTAATATTGTTCAATTTGAATACATTTTATTTTGAAAGGGAATAAAATTAAAAGTTATTGTCATTTGGAAATTGTCGATTTGTTGAGGCTTTAAATTTATTTATTTATGTAGGCTATTCCATTCGAATTATGTTTGACATTAAGATTTACGAATTTTTACTGGTTAAATATTATTTTTAAATGTTTCCACTTGAGAAAAATTACGCTTTGTATGATAAAATTTGAAGAAGGATCTGGATAGATTATAATTTATACAGTATACTTTTAAGTATTCGAGACTTTAAAAAACATAATATTTGTGATATTTCAAGAACTCTAAAAGTAATGCTTTAAGCGATACCAAAATTAAACATTTTGTTCTCCACGATTTTTTTCTCACTAAATAAAAATTTTACTCAGGCAGATTTTTGGTAAAACGCGTTAAACTGTCAATCAGTTTGATCCTTTTCGATTTTCTATAAAATCATTTGATTTTACGTATTTTTTCAGTTTTTCGCGCTAAAACGAAACTGACCGACAAAAACTTCTATTAATATTGATGAACAATACATCAGTATTAGCATACCTTCAATTTTTCCAGTAGCACCAACCTCCGTTAGGTAATTTCTGTGGAAATTGACCCCACAGGGCAATTTGGATTTTGTCCAGATCTTATCGGTAATAAGAATTCGCAGCTACCGGGTTCGAAACGGAAAACAGATCTAGTACCCCCATCCCTTCCTTTTGTGGCCTTAGCGATGTACTCCTTGCTCATCGCTAGTGCTTCGTATTCGCATTTGGGAGCAAATATTTCGAACTCTAAAGTATCTGCCTCAACTGTACTATCATTTGTGTCGTTAGTTTCATTTAACGAACTATCAAGCTCGAGATCCGGTCTCCGATGGGGAAAGGGTTGACTGTAGCTTGGATTTCCATTCGAAACCTTAGCGCGAAAATCCCGGGCGCATATTCTGCTGTAGAGAGTTCTCGCACTAAGCTTTCCCTCCAAATCTGCAGAAAGATGCTTCCAAACATAATCGGTCTTGCTTTTTAGTTTACCACTGTCAACGAAAATGTCTTCCTTTCTTTTAAAAATCGCACATCGCACTTCGTCCCTAAACGTTCGGTTTTCTGCCAGGTTGAAAACTCATTTTTTACACTTTAAGAAATATCTCTTATTTTTTCACGACAACAATAAGAAGTTCTGCATTATGATTAACAATAAAGATTTTATTGTATCATTTAATAATTAGAATTGATATTATCAACAATGATGAATGATCGCGAACAGAAAATTCTTCAATTTTTCGAGCGCTTCTATGCAACAGCACACGACCGACACGTGCCAGTAAGAACTCGATCATTCAAAATAATCGCAAGATATAATTTTTATAACTTTCCAAAGATGGCATTCACCTTGAATTAACTGGAAATTGTTTCGGTCCATATATCCAAAGGCTCCCGGACAGGGAGAATATGATCCCATTATTTAGATTAAAATTGTTTACGTTAACTAAGGTGTCAGTATTTGATCCCATGGGCACGTACAGCATCTACATAGCAAACACGCAAAATGATTCCTAAAAGAATGACCGATTTTTAGGTTTAGAATAGATCGATGATAAGTTCTTCAATTTTATCAATTGTAGGCAGATTTTCCGCAGGAAGTTGTGGACAAAAATGCATCTTTTTATTTAAAAAATATAAGTTTTTAGTACTTACTTCATCATTCTTCTTGTGCGCTAGAATTTGTAGATAAATTTAAAAAGAAGCATACACAATTTTATATTCAAAACATATTTTTTAGTACTTACTTCATTCCTATTATGCGCTTTTGAAGAACTATCGGTCACTTTCGCTTAACTGAAATTGAAAATTGGACGCTCATACGTATATAAGCGAGAATCATTATAAATTGCAATTGGAAACTTCTCAAATTGGCTAATTGCGCGAAAGTTGACGTTAAAAATTCACTTAAATTTTAGCCTGGTGCCAACCCAGCTGAATGCCAAAATTTTACATTTATATAGGATATTATGAGTTACAGAATGTGGAATAGGGGGTAATCCAAATTCATACGTGTAAAAATTCGTCTTTTGACTTACGGTGATTGATCTCCCCTTATATGTTCCTTTCCTGAAGAAAGAATTTTATATTTTCCCTTTTAAAATCGCTCGACATTAAACCGTGCCCCGGGCTTTCGAAATTAACATGGGTTGCAAATGGAAAAAGCTCACTTTTAGAAAAAATTGAAGAAAGAAGTACTTGTTATTAACTTTTGGTAAATAAAACTTTAGTCAACACTTAAGGATTGTTTAAGATACAATTTCTACTCAATAGGCTTCAATTTTAACCCCTACCCCACCCCCACCCCCGAAGACCTTGTATTGTGCCCGGAAAACGATCCGGAGAATTCACCAAATAATGCAAACTAGCTGTTTGAAGTTATATTCATGTTAAAGACGGTATTGTTTGGAATTTTTTTAAATGAATTTTTTATGTGATAAATGACAAGTTTCCAGTTACTTTCTAACTGATTTTGAATTGCTTAAACAATTATTATCATTTTTTAAAAATTGCTTCCCCTGAAAATCGTGAATAGTTAAAATTTTTTCGGGATAAATTATACTGTTGATTAAAGTCGAAAGTAATATTAAGTGCTTGTTTAGCATAATTGGTAATTATTTAAATGATTTTTGTTTTTTTATACAACTGTTTCCCCCGTGATTCGTGAAAAGTTTTCATTTATACTTAAGTATGGCAAGAGTATCGGACACAGAATTGCATAAAGTTGTTTTTGAAGATATCTTATCAACGAAAAAAAGCAATATATCGTAAATGATAGCTTCTTTGAAAAATTAAAAAGGTCGCAATTGAAGTGATTTCGTGAGTCAAGTACGTCTGGAATATTATTTGTGAGGATATATAATATTCAACGCAGTGTCTCCAGAACGTGGGATTTTTCGGCCCCCACCACTCTTCCATATGGGAGGAATACAGTCTCACGCAGTGTG
>JAAAKG020135725.1:0-13435 GCA_010014905.2 Druon quercuslanigerum | reverse complement strand
TAAAACCAAACTTTTTAAAGCTAACTGTTAAGAGGATAATTTTGAGCAATGTGATTCGTTACGAAATAAACAAAATTCATGATGTTTGTTAATGAATTTACAAATTCAGCTAGAAATAAAATTATTAATACTTTTTCAATACGAATGCAAAATTATTTAATTACAATTGTTAGAAATAGGATAGTTTAAGAAATAAACAGAATTTTTGACGTTAGTTAATAAGTTATCAAATCTCGCTAAAATCACAGATTTCAAATACTATATTTAGAAATTATTTCTAGTCCTCAGTAGGTACAAAAGGCTTTTGCTGGCCAGACTCGGCGGCATCAGTTCGACTGAGTGATGGGAAGCCGCGTAGTGGGGGAATCGTACGCAGGGAGCTGAGGCGGAATCGACCCCATCAAGGAAAGGTCCTTTAGCGTTTAGTTTATGAACTGTTCGGGATTTAAGCCTTTGAGCATCGAAACCTAAAGACTGTCATGAGGTTCTTCTCCTGGTGAGAACTCAACCGAAGATACTTTCAAATGATCCGGAGTGGAGTGGACCGCATTTCGAATGAGCGAGGTTTTGATCCTATTTTTGGCTCTTTGAGGTTTCACAGGTCCCTGAAATATAGTTCTAATTTTCTAAAATTTGGGTTTGAAATCTGTATAAAAGCTACCTTTTAGGAATTTAGCAATTTAGCAATAGATAATATATAAATAAATTGGTTCATTCATAAATAATGATTACTAAATTACAATTGCAGTTGAATACCAATTTCTTTTTATTGATATAAATATTAAATATTGTAGCATAAATGTAATTAAAATAAGTATAATTTAAAAAATGATGTCATACGCCTTTCAACGATTTGGAAATTTTCAAAAAATAGGAAAAAATTTTTTTTATAGATTACAGAATTTTAATCGAACCTTTCATTAGATATTACAAAACATTGCAAAAATCTAACCCATATATTGTTGAATAATACCAAAATTCAAAAAGTGAGAGCATTTTCAAGATTTGAAAACATTATTTTTTTAATCTTTAAGAAAAGTTTGACAAAGTTTTGGATACACGGCAAAAATACTTGCAAATTATCCGGATGATATTTTTTAATTCAATAAATATTTAAAGTCGTATGGCTTTCAAAATTTGGAAAATTTTCAAGAAATATAAAAAGAAACATATTTTTTTATAGGCTACGAAATTTTAACCCAAATTTCTATTAGATAAAAAAATAAATAAATGATCACGCTATTTTTCGATTACATCAAAATTCAAAAACTTGAAGCATTTTCAAAACTCGAAACAAATTTTGTCCAAAGAGTTTTTTTGGACATTTGTCTTAAAGTTTTTATTACATACAACAAAAACACTTGAAAATTGGCCTGATAGCGTTTTTAATTTGAATAAAAATTTAAAAAAGTTAAATGCTTTTCATCATTTTGCAAATTCTGGAAAAATATAAAACAAACGGTTTTTCTTAAAGATTAAGAAATTCTAATAAAGTTTTGTTCTACATATCAAAATACATTTTGAAATAAATCCAATGAAATTTTTGGATTAGACCAAAATTCAAAATTTGGCACTTACAGATTTCGTAAATCATACAATTTCATAGTAACGTAGTCCAAAATTCTCTCAAAATAGGGGAAATAATGTGATTTTTCACAAAAACAGAAAAATAATTGGGGAATACATTTTTTTAAATAAAAATATATAAATATCATATTTAATTCAGAATAAACCGTTTTGAATTCCTGAGATTTTCTTTTGGCATGGGTGAATTTCGAACCCAAAAGTACGTATTTAAAATAAATAAAAAAATAGTTTTTTAACAAGTAGTTGCATTAACAACCAAATAGTTGAACTTTCAAACTAAAGAGATAAATTTGTCAAAATTATGGTTGCATTCTTAACCAAATAGTGAAATTTTCAAGCAAAAAGGAGGCACTTTTTGAAAATAGTTGAATTTTCAACAAAAAAGTTCCACTTTTCTTCCACAAAAATTAAATTTCAGATCCAAAATAACGATTTGTTCTTAATGACAATTAAATTTTCAACAAAAAAAAGATGACTTTATCAAAATAGTTGAATTTTCCAACCACAAAGTTGAATCTTCAAAAAAATTTGAATTTTTAAACAAAGAAGGTGAAATTTCAACCAAAAACAGTTAAATTTTTAGACCAAAAACTTGAATTTTCAACAAAAAATTTCGTTTGAAACCGAGAAAGATTACTTTTTTCCCATATAAGAGAAATTTTATACCAAATGACAATTTCTCAACCAATTGAATTTAGACAAAAAAAAAAAAAAAATTTTGAACAAAATAGTTGAGTCCTTATCAAAGTAGAAAAGATATTTTTTCAACGAAAAATGGAATAGTCCAATGTTCAGTTAAAAAAAATTAATTTTTAAAACAAAAAAGCTTATTTTTAACCAGTTGAATTCAACCAAAAAAGACGATGTTTTAAGCAAATAATTTAACCCTTATCCAAAAAGACAAATTTTCAACAAAATACATCAGTATTCTGCTAAATATTTTATTTTTAAACTTATGAAGGATCAATTGCTAAACAAAAATGAAATAATTAAACTTTCAGGTAAACAAATTTTAATAAAATTAAAAAACAATTTTCAATTAAAAATGTGTGTTTTCAACGAAATAGTTAAATTTTCTACTACGGAGAAAAATTTCCAAATAAAGAGCTGAATTTTATACTAAAATGATGGAATATTCAATTGGAATTGTATTTAAATTTACAGTTTGAAACAACATTTTCAAACAAAACAAGATTACAATTTTAAAAAGTTACACTTTCAAACAATGTGATGAATTTTCACTCGTAAAATGATAAATCTTCAACTGGAATAGTTGTATTTTGAAATGAAAAGATGAATTTTTAACAAAATGCATGAATTTTGAACTGAAAAGATAAATTGTGAATAAAAAATTAAATAGGTAAATTTTCAGTTAAAAATTTAATGTTTAACTATTTCAGTTGGAGATTCGAAATTTAAATAAAAAATATGAATTTTCAACAAAAATGATGAATTGTCAAGAAAAAACTATATGGTGGAATCTTCATATTAAAAAATTATAATGCGAGTAAAAAGTTGATTTTTCAATTAGGGAGATTCATTTATACCACACAGACGAATTAACAACAAAATACATTATATTTAAAAAAAAATAAATAAATTGTGAATCCAAAAGTAAATAATTAAATTTTCAGTTGAAAACTTAATGTTTAACTATTTCAGTTGAAGATTGGAAATTTAAATAAAAAAAATATTATTTTTCAACAAAAATGATGAGTCGTCAAGAAAAAATGATATGGTTCCATTTTCAGTTTAGAAAAATATTATGCAAGTATAACGGTAATTTTTTAATCAAGGAGAATAATTTCTGCCAAAAAAAAGACGAATTTACAACAAAATATATGAATTTTTCAATAAAAAAATTAAGTGTCAATCAAAAATTACTCAGTTACATTTTCAGTTTAAAAATTTAATATTCAAATAAAAAAATAAATTTTCAATGAAGGAGATTAATTTATACCAAAAAAGGAACAAATTGATAAATTTTTAACTTAAATGATCGAATATTCAATTGCAACAGTTGAGTTTTTAAAAAGAAAACATTAATTTTCTATTCCAAATATAAATTTTCAACAAATAATGGAAGAATTAAATTTTAATTAAAAAAATTAATAAAAAAAATTAATTTTTTAACGCAATAGCTACATTTCCTACTAGAGAGATAAATTTTTAACTAAAGAGTTTAAAATTCAACCCAGATGAATGCTCAAAATCAACAAAAATGAATGCTTAACAAAGCAGTTTAACTCTTAGCCAAGTAGTTGAAGTTTTGACCAAAAATTTAAAATTAAAAATGATTTTTTAACTAAATAGTTAAATTCTAAGGCAAACGAGATGAATTCTGAGCCAAGAATATAATAGTAGACTTCTCAAACAAGAAGGGTTGGATTTTCTTGTTGGCGAGCGAATAGGGAAATAGTGGAAGGGCCTTGCAAACAGGAGGAAAAATGAGAATTCTGTTTAAAAAGTGAAGAAAAGAAAAAGAGGTTAACAGGGAAAAGAGTGTGACGTCCAAAATATGAAAGTGATTTTCAAATTTATTACAGGTACACCAAACTCTCGCTTTCAGTCACCTCGTTCTCTGCCTCCCAAGAACTGCTGGCTCCCGCAGTTTCTCAGGGAAGGAGGGTCAGAGCGGTGGCAACATTATATACATATAGATATATATTTCAATTGGAAAGAATCAAGAGGCCCTGGCTGCTCACGTTTCGATCCTCCCGAAATCAGTACAAGCCTATTTGAAGGCAAACCACGACATTGGACTGAAACCGAGATTTGGGTGTAATTCTTAAACTTTAAAGTCAGAGGGCCCTCTTTCATGAAAATCCTGCATGTTACTCACGCTTGTATAAGCAAGCCTTCTTCAATGCTTCGCAATTCATCACATTCCAAGGCCATCTGTCCTAGGAACAGCATATAGAAAGTGTGCTCAAATTTGAGTTTGAGTGTATTATGTTTTAAGTTATGAGGTTTTAATTTATATTTATTTAAAATTCTTTTTTTTTGTCTCTATTTAATTCATATGGTACCGAAGTATTAATATAATCTAAAATATATAAAATTCATCAGAAACGCTTCATGTGACCCTGCCTGTTTACGTTTAGATTCCTCCGATTTAGGATGAAGGCCAAGGCAAGCCATGCTCGGAACCGCTCTTATAGCATAAGTTGACTGTAATAGAATCTCATAAAAAAATCCGACTATTTTTGATTAAAAGTTCATTCCTCTTCACAAGAACCCCAGAGTTATTAATTGATTGATAATTAACATCATCTGCAACATTTTCATCTAATTTCAGATAAAAATATCTCTCGATTTCACTTTTTTCTTTAAAAAGTTTACTATTAAATTTTTGGTTCAGAATTCATCACTTTTAGTTGAAAATATTACGATTGAGTTAAAGAATTAACTATTTTGTTTAAAATTCGTGTTTTTTTCAATTTGAAAATTAATTTTCTTGACTGAAAAATAAAAAAATATATTTTATTATACACATTTATCTGCTTCAGTTGAAAATTCTTAGCTTTGTTTGAAAATTCATTGTTTTGTTAAAAATTAATCTTTGTGATTAAAACTTCATATATTGTGTTGAAAATTTGTATTTTTGGTCGAAAATTGATCTTCTCGGTTGAAAATTCATATCTGGGGTTTAAATAAATTTTGTTCAACCTCGTTTTAAATTGAAAGATCAAGTATTCCATTTTTCATTGAAAATTGAACAATTTTGTTCAAAAGTTTTACGTCATGTTTAAAAAATTTTTTGTTTTGTTTTGTTAAACATTCAACTATTTAGGTAGTAATTTCAACCTTTTGGTTGAAAATGACATTTTATGTTGAAAATTGCATTGTTTTGTAGACATTTTTTCTTCGTCGCTTAAATTTGATAATTTGGTTAATTTTTTTTGTTGATTGAAAATTCAATTTATTAAACTATTTGTTAGAAAATTAACTCTTATGATGAAAATAATGCCACTGATTTGTAGAAAATTTGTCTTTTGGGTTTGAAAATCTTGGTTGAAAATACATGTCTTTGTTTCAAAATCGAACTATTTTGTTGAATATTTCTTTTTAGTTTCAATTTAATTTTTAACTACATATTTAACTATTTTTTTTTATTAAAAATTTATCTTTTTTCGTTGAAAATTCTGTTTTTGGTTAAGAATTTTATTATTTGATTAACTTTTTTTTTAATTTGAAGATTCATCATTTTAGTAGAAATTGTATCTTTTTGGTTAAAAATTAATTTATATGGTTAAAAATCTAACTACCTATTTTGTGAAAAAATGATCTTTTTCGTAGAAAATTGATCATTTTCGTTGAAAATTTATTTATTTGTTCTATTTTTTGTTCAAATTTATCTTCCTCATTTAAAAACTTATATTTATTGGAAATTTATACATGATTTTGAAAAATTCTTTTTTTTTTGTTTGGAAATTAATTTATTTTTTTGTAAATTTCACGCTGTGTTTTAAATGTTTTCTTTAATTCTTTTGGTTTAAAATGTTCATTTTTTTAAATATTTTCTTTTTTATTTGAGCAACCATGTATTATGTTGAAATATTAGTTTTTGGTAAAAAATTAACTTTCTTGGTAGAAAATTAAATTATTTGGTTAAAAATTTATCTACTTTGCTTAAAATGCAATATTTTTAATTGAAATGTAAGAAATTTGAAGATAATTTGTAATTTCAGTTGAACATTCTCCTCTCCTGTTGAAAATTAAACTCTTTAAGGAAAAACTCTTTTTTAATTACAATTTCATTTTTTTGAAAATTGGTTGGCGGTACGGACTGAAAATCGAATGTTTAATTTTGCAAAATAATAAAAACTTGCTCCTAAAATATGCAGAAGCTAAATAATAATAAGAAATACTTGATATAAACAAAATATATTGTTCAGTGTAAATAAAAATTTAGATTTTAGAAAACAAAATTACTACGCTAAAAAAATAAGGTTGAAATTTTAACTAAAAGTTTATTTAATTTCTTTTGTATTACTATAATAAGAATTTCCAAAACTCTTTTTAGCACAACATGTATTTATTTTTTTAAGAATTGTGTATGCAATAAATACATTTTTAAACAAATTTTGGTTATATTTTGGATAGAAACTTCTTTTTTTTGTGGAAAAGTGTTTCCCTAAAAATTTATCTTCCATGGCTTAAAAGTCAACTGCTTTTCAATTTCCAACAAATTTAACTTTTGAGGTATATAAAAAGTAATTTGTGAAAATTAATCTCTTTCGATAAAAAATTAATCTTTATGTTGAGAAATTCGACATATTTTAACCTAAAACCTTAAAAATGTTTTATAGTGAATTTAAAATTGGACTCATATCATAATTTTGTTTCAACAAATGTATTTCACTATTATTTCCTTATTTTCGGGAAAAATTGAGCTGCTGAATCGAAAGGACACCAACATTTTTTTGCTCGTGTGTGATGAGCTCTCGTAGTTCTCAAAATTTGTTTAGAACATTAATTTTTGAAAATTCAATTACTTCAAGAAATTTCCTTGAATTCTGCCAAAAGATAAATACATTCAGAGTTTTTCTTTTTGACCTGTCAGGGCGAATTTGCGCTCATGCTGAAAAAATGTATCTACGCTTATTCGATCCGGCAGCTGAATTACCCTATTTCCCATTTTGGACTGGAAATTCTGTTAAAATATTATGTTTGTATTGTAGAAAAAGTGGAAAAAGTGTTCAAAATAGCATTACGTAGTTTCTGAACCTCCCCTAAAATACCAAATTTAATTCTGTTACGTATATTGAAATTGATTTTCCTCTATAAATATGAAGGTAAAATTACCTTTTCCATACAATATAGGTAGTCGCATTAGAAAGGATTATTATCGGAAGCTCAAGAAACCGCACTCTGCGTGTTCTGGACTTTCTATTCCCTAATCCTGAGAATGAAGCTTTAACTTCAAAGAAGATTAAGATACCAAGATAATCTGATAATGTGAAAAACCTCTTTGGTTTTGGTCATTCCATATCGCACGAAATTATGCTAATTTTGACCCAAGATTATTGTAATATTTGCATGAAATTTGTAAAGACTTCAGGCAAGGAATGAAAGCATACTTTTTGCTCAGTTCAGTTAAAAGAACGTCCTTAGCTTACGTTCACCTTCCCTCTATTTCAAGAATTCGTAGGATTTTTCTTTTCTTACGCTCTTAAAATGAACCAGTGAAATATCACTGGTTGAAATAGCCAGAAGTGTATCACTGATAATCGGTAAGAATTCACTGGTTCACTCAGTGTAATTTCTTCACTGGTTTAATCAGTGAGGTTCACTGATTTGTCAGTACCAGTCGTCAGCTGGCCGTACGCCTTGTTACCTCTCAGCGGGTTAGGTATGACACTTATTCTTCATGACTATTATGAAAACAGTTACAAAATTATCTTTTAAAAACCAACAATAAAAAAAGGTCGGGCTGCAATACATTGCGCCTAATAATTGTAGGAAGGCCTATTGTTATGTCGGGCGATGGTCAATTCCGCGCCAGCTACCTGTGTACCGTCCCCCACTACGCGGCTTCCCCTCACAGCGTCGAGCTGCTGCCACTGAGCTTGGTCAGCGAGGGGGCCTTTTCCAGTAGTAGTGGGGGAGCGGTACACAGGTAACTGGTGCGCAATAGTCATCTGCCCGTTATGTCAACGTGTAGCGTCGCTTAAAGGCAAAACCAAGTGGCCAGGGGCCTTCCCAATTTTAAGCGGGAGTTATTATACATTCTGCTTATTGTAGCCAGGTTGTTATTGTAGCGCGGTTCGTTTTTACTCGATAAATGCGAAAAACTGACCAGCGACGTTAAGCATGCCTAGAGTTCTTAAATGATCAAGAATTTATGTTGAGCAAATGCTCTCGAGAATATGCTCAGCATTTAAGCTCGAACATATCATTTATAGATAACTTAAGAGAATTTAAAGCATTTATTATTTAAATAAATATATATCATAATCACTGCATATATTTTTACAAAAACATTCTAGAGTAAAATAAGCATATCCTTTTCAAAATTACAGAGTTGCTACAGATTAGGTAATTCCAGAAAAAGTCAGGGAATGCTTATGGTGTTTAAAAAAATCATCTTTTATGATAGAATTCAACTGTTTTTTGTATTTAAATAAAATATTACATTTTTCGTTGAAAATTTATCATTTTTTGTTGAAAATTCAAATACTTAGAGGGAAGTGGATCTATTTTGTTAAAAATTCAATTATTTGGTTGAAAATTCATCATTTTAGTTGACAAAACCTTTTTCCTTATTAAAAATTTAATTATTTTGTTGAAAATTATTCTTTTTTATTTCAAAATCCAACTAATTAGTTAAAAGTTTGCTTTTATAAGTTAAGAATACAACTATTTCGTGGAATATTCATATATTTTGTTGAAAAATCGTTTTTTTCTGTGGAAAATAATTCTTCTTGGTTAACAAAAAATTTTTTTGTTGAAAGTTTAAGTAATCCAATTGAACATTCATAATTTTATTTGTTAATTTTTTTTAGTTGAAAATTCATCTGATCAGGTTGAAAATTTATCTTTTCGATTAAAATTCAACTATTTTAGTTAAAGATAAATTCAAAATAGTTGAAAATCCATTATTTTCATTGTAAATGTAATTACTTTATTAAATAATGTTCTCTTTTTTTTGTTAAAATTTTTTTTAACTGAAAATTTACCTATTCCATTTATGGTTAAAAATGGATCTTTTTTAGTTCTAAATTTGTCTATTTAGTTGAAAATTGACCTTTTTTGTTTCAAGATTCAACTATTTCGTTGGAAATTCATGTATATTTTGTTAAAAATTCGTACATTTTGTTAGAAACTTCAACATATTGGTTGAAAAATTATCTTTTTGGTAAAAAATTCATTGCTGTGGTAAAAAATTTAACTATTTTGTTAAAAACTCGTTTCTTTTTTGGTTTTGAGTTATTTTACTAAATGAAAATTTAAGTATTTTATTTTTGGTGAAGAATTTAACTTTTTAATTGAAAATGCATGTATTTCGTTAAAAATTATATTTGTTAATTGAAGATTTATCATTTTAGTTGAAAATTCACTTTATCTGTTCCATTTTTTGTGGAAAATTGATTTTTTTTCATCGAAATGTAATGTTTTTCCTTAAAAAATGTTATGTTTTTTTTAATTCAACTATTCTTTTTTTTAAATTTTTCTGGTTAAAGATTCATCACTATGATTAAAAACTGATTGCTTTGGCTGAAAATTATTTTCTTTTTAGTTCAACATTAATGTTCTTAACTGAAGATGTAACTATTCCATTTTTGCTACAAAACTTATATTTTTAGTTATAAATTAAATAATTTGTCTGAAAAATCGTTTTTTTTTTGTTTCCAGTTGGAAATTTATATATTTAATGAAACTGTATCTTGTTGGTTAGTAAATTCATCTTTTGAGTCTAAAATGAAATTATTTTATTGAGAATCCACTTTTGATGTTGTTGAAAATCGATTGTTTCGACTGAAAATTTAATACTTTTATATTTGTTTAAAAAAACAATTTTTTCTGGACATTCATTTTTCTAACATTTTAACTATTCTAATTTTGGTTGAAAATTGATCTTTTTTATATGAAAACTCCTGTACTTTGATGAAAATGAGTCTTTTTTGGTAGAAAATTAATCTTTTCGGTTAAAAAACTCAACTAACTGTTTGGTTCAAAATCCATATTTTTCTTGAAAAGAATTTCAATTATTTTTAACCGATTATAATGTATTGAAACTATGTGTTTTGTAAACCTTCCAAATGAAATTTCTTTTCAATTTTTGGTGCAAAATTTAACTATGTGGTTACAAGTGAAAATTCCTGTTTTTTGATATAAATATTCTTAGACTGAAAATTCAACGGCCTTCTGTAAAAGTTTAATTTTCTAATTTGTTTGCAGATGCCACTATTTAGTCTTAATTGCAATTATTTGGCCAGTTTATAATTCTTTTATGTTAAAAATTTAACTAATTTTTTAAAGTTAATATTCGTCTTTTTGTATTGAAAATGTGTCTTTCATGATAGAAACTTTCTTGACTAAAAATTCAACTGTCCTCTAAAAAAATGGTCTCTTTGGCTTGAAGTTTAGTCTATTTTTATTGATCTTTATTAATTAATGTCTTAGTCATCTTTGTTGATCGAAAATTTAACTGTATGGTTACAACTTCCACTAGTTTGTCCAAAAGTCATCATTTTTTCAAAAATTTGACTGTTTTTTTGCGTATTCGTCTTTTTGGATTGAAAATTTATCTTCTCGGGTAGAAAATTTTTTGATTGAAGATTAAACTGTCATTTTAAAAAATCGTCTTTTCGTCTTAAAGATTCGACTATTTTATTAAAAATGAAACTTTTTTATTCAAGGTAATTGTTTTTGTTTAGAAAGTCGGCTGGAAATCTTAAGCATTTCATATCGACTTTTATTAAATAGAATGAAATCTCTCATCTTCGTGAAAAATCACCCCATTTTCCCTCAATTATGCAATCATGAAATAAAAATAATTGTAAGCGGGTGAAAATAACAAGGCACTTGATTGAAACAAGAAGCAGTCGAAATTCATCTACGATAATTATGCTGATGGGAGCGAGTTTAAACGCCGTTATCGAAGCTCTCAGCTGAGGCTCAATTATTCTCTAACTTAATCCCGTAAAAGCACCTTTTTTAGTTTTCTTTTCTCCATCACAGACTGTAAAATAATACAAAAAGAGTGAAAGAAGAAGAGAGAATTTCAAATCATTTTTTTTTAAAACTAAAGTATCATCTGAGAATCTGAGTATTGGGTCGTAAATGCAATTATTTGGGTAGGTTGTAACCATATGGTTACAAATTAAAATATTTTGTTAAAAAGTCATATTTTTTCGAAAATTCAACTGTTTTCTTAAGTACATACACTACCGTCGGGAATTATGAGATCAATTGACGCAAGCAGTATATAAAATCACTGCTTGCTTTGAACCACGATAACTCAGCGAACAAAAAAGTAGGGCATTTAAAAAAAAAAAGTTGGAAAGCCTATGAAATTCCACGTCTAGTCTAGATTTGCTAAAATTTTGTACCTCGACTTCAACTTTTAGCATGACCTAGGAAATTTGTTGCAAAAATCTGAAAATTATATGACATAGAGCCTGAAGTTTTATCTTTAATTTAAGCGAAAGAAACTGAAAAAATTTTCATCGGTTCCCGAGGTACGATTAAAAATGTTCAATCGTATCTGAGTTAAGTTTTAGTCGACGATCACGGTTCACGGCCGGTCTGCTGCGCGCCTCCTTCGTTGAGGCAGGACCGAATAGGCCACGCACAGAGCGGGTGCTTGATTGGGGCTCTCTTATACTTTTGATTCTGCTCCTTAGTAATTTTTATATTATATTATTCCAAATTTTTAAAATTATTCTTTGTTTTTTTAAAATTATTTACAATTATTTCAATTCAGAATTATCGCCATATTAAAGAATGAAAAAATGATGAACAGTTGTTTATATTTCTCAATATTTTTATCATCTAGAACTAGAACCAAAGTGTTGAATTTTTAACTAAAAGAGATATATCTTTTAAGATCAAAAATAGAATCGTTAAAATTTCAGTTTATCAAAGAAAATGTTTTCTGAACAAAAAAGTTAATTTTCTACTAACTAATTAAATTTTCATTAAAAGAATGTTTTAATTTTTAACCAAATAGATGGATCTTCAACCAAAAATATGAATTTTCAACTACATAGTTTAATTTTCTACCAAAATGATTGAGTTTTCAAGCTGAAAATACTAATTTTCTACAAAAAAATATAATTTTTAACTAAAATGGTGAGAAAAATTGAATTAAAATAAATGTCATTTAGCTTTAAACCTAGTAGTTTATTTTTTTTTAACTAAAAAGACGATTTAAAAAAAGAAGATAAACCCTCATCCAAAAAAGATTAATTTTCAACCAAACAGTTAAATTTTTATCAAAAAAATTTGAATTTTCAACTACAAAGATTGATTTTTCACAAAAAACGGGAAAAAATTATGAACATTTTTTTTTATTTCTTACAATTTTTATCATCTAGAACTAGAACCAAAGTGTTGAATTTTCAACTAAAAGATATATATCTTTTAAGATCAAAAATAGAATCGTTAAAATTTCAGTTTATCAAAGAAAATGTTTTCTGAACAAAAAAGTTAATTTTCTACTAACTAATTAAATTTTAATTAAAATAATGTTAATTTAATTTTTAATAGTTAATAATCATTGAGAATGTTAAAAAAGTTAATTTTCTACTAACTAATTAAATTTTCATGAAAAGAATGTTTTAATTTTTAACCAAAAATATGAATTTTCAACTGCATAGTTTTAATTTTCTTTCAAAATGATTGAGTTTTCAAGCTAAAAAGACTAATTTTCTACAAAAAATATAATTTTTAAATAAAATGATGAGAAAAATTGAATTAAAATAAATGTCATTTAGCTTTAAACCTAGTAGTTTTTTTTTTTTTTAACTAAAAAGACGATTTAAAAAAAGAAGATAAATCCTCATCCAAATAAGATTAATTTTCAACCAAACAGTTAAATTTTTATCAAAAAAATATGAATTTTCAACTACAAAGATTGATTTTTCACAAAAAACGGGAAAAAAATGATGAACAGTTTTTTTTATTTCTTAAAATTTTTATCAACTAATATATTAAGAAAAATGTAGATATATTATTATATGAATTATTTATATGAAAAACACTCGAAAATATTAAATTAAATAATAATAGTTTAATGGTTTAATAATTAAATGGTTTACAACTTTCCTTTATGGTTTACTATATATAAATTCGTTTTCTTGCACCTATCCATCGTAAATTTTCACGATTATTTGATACT
>JAAAKG020135724.1:0-13435 GCA_010014905.2 Druon quercuslanigerum | reverse complement strand
AAAATGTTAATTTATACATTTCGATATTTAAGAAAGAGTGATAAGTGATTATGAAAAATTAAAAATATAGATTTTGCCATTCCGAATCAGGAATCAGGAATTTAATCTGTCCAGTCACTCATGAATTTAATGGACTATATTTTTCTTGCAATTTTCAAGGAGTGTTTTACGACTACGCGGATTTTATTTCGAGGTTTTAGAGGTTTTTGAGTATCTAGTAGAAAACATAAACTCAAAATGACACTCGGAAGAAAGATTATACTATTAAGTAGTTGTGACTTAGAGGACTGTAACAACCTTCCAAGGTTGGAAATGTATCTCTAATTCATACGAAATACTGACAATATTTTAATTTAATCAAACACGAGACTTTTTCTTATATAATAAAAAGTATTTGCGAAAAATAATTCTTCCATGATCGTAAATTGTAAGGGAAATTAAGGCAAGTTCCCAGTTTACATGTAGCAAAATATTTTTCTTCAAATAATTTGTTTAATAATTAAAATAATTATTAATTATGTAAATCAATACTAAAATTTAAACAGTACATTTTTATATAATATAGTTCATATTCGATAAACGGATAAAAGAAATTCCAAGTTTTAGATTAAAAAAAATGAATGCTTAATTAAGTTTCTAATTTTTCTTTCAGATGAGGGATGACAGAAGAACGTCATTGGAAAATGAGCGGTACAGTGCAGCTAGCGTTGGAATTTTGGACGAAAATGGAAGTCGTCCTATGTCTCAAACTTCAAGTGAAATGGACAACGTAGGGTCTTTACAAACCGTTAAACATCGCGAAAAGGCTAAACTGCAGGTGCGTCGGACATTTTATTTTTACATCTTATGTCTCTGAATAACTGCCTGGTTGAATGTGTTGCTCAAACTTCGTATGCGTAGAAGAGCATGTTATAAAATACTTGTAGGCTTAACATAAAGCTGGTCATCAAAAAGTTATTTTTATATTTTCCTTGTTTACCATCTCTTTTTATTTTTTTCTTCAGTATACTCCTAGTTAATGGTTTCCATTCAACTTTCTGCGCAGAAAGTTCTCGTTTTTAACTGCCTTTATGATGAAAACACTTTTTTATGCCAAGTTATTAAAAAATAAATGAAAGGCTAACTTATTTTTAAATTATCAGTTTTACTACACATAATGTTGAGGATCCTTCACTTGAACATTAACATTTTGTTCTAACTTATTTTTAAAAATAAGTAATAAAGTTTCTAATGGACTCTTGATAAATATTATTGTCGATGAAAACTAATTTCAGCGACTTATTGAGCAGTGTAGTTCTATCCTAGTTCATTATATATTTTGTTCTCCAGCTGTTAGTAATTTTCTTTAGCTGAAAGAAACATTCATGTGGTAATAGGTACTGGGTTTAAAGTACGTGCGTGTCATTTATGTGGCTCATATTTCACGAATCCTTTGCATATTCTCGTTGCATTCGTGACTTTACTATACATTTTCACAGCTCGTAATCGGATGATTTATTTACAGAGACCACTTACGAGGTATCTTCCCATAAAATCTGAGTCTCTGGACTTGAGGCTTCACATCGAAACGGCTGGTCATCAACTCCCGCTGATTCACGATGTTTCTGTCGATGCAACCAGTTGCTGCGGATATTTATCCAAAATGAGCAAGAAATTCCATCACTGGAATAAACGATGGTTCGTTTTTGATCGGAAAAGAAAGACACTCTCGTATTACAGTGATAGCAGTGCCAAAAAACCACGAGGCCTAATTTACTTCCAGGTAAATTTTAATCTTTTTTATTATTGGTAAATTTTTATCATTTTTATTATTAGTACCCGTAGCGGTACAAACTTATATAATTGAAAAAATATCGTGAATAATATGCAGAAAAAGTCTTAATGTTCGTTATCGTTTCGTGTTCGAAAATTGTCAACTTCTATAAATGGGAACATTTAGAAAAAAAATTCTTCCTCCTTTCCCCATGAAGGATCAATATTGAATCAATTTAAAATCATTAATTTGCTTTTATTATTCTCGTTAGAAAATAGGTTTCAGGTGTGAAATATACATAAGGCCACACAATTTTTTGCACGTATATATTTTTTAAAGAGCAAGCAATAACAGAAGTTACATACTAACTTTTTTGCGCGGCTGCGTGGTCTCACTTATACACGCGAAATGATCACCCGGCATTATGGTGCGAAATGAAAAGTTAAGTTAAAAGTAATTTTTAAAATAGAATTCCTAAATGATTTTAGATTTTCTTTATGTACGAATTCAGCATTTAATTAAAAATTCATATGTGCAAGTGATTCTTTAATTCTTACTGTTTAAAAAGGTATATGCTGATGCAAATAGAGAACAAATGTCAATTCTGTCCCTTTTCTTCAATCTTTTTGAAAAAAAACTTTCCTATGCCCAGTATCTCGTATTTGATGCGCAGGCGTGAACGGTAGTAAAAATGTTTCATAATTAATGTTATGCGTTCTAAGCAAATAAAAATATATAATAGTGGACATTATGAATTTTTCGTTTTTAAAGCAGTATTTGAGCGGTAAAATGACTTTTTTTTATTGACAAGTTGAAGTTAATCATGAAATATATTATTTGATATTATTTGTTCAGTTTAAAAAACAAATTATACAAATATATCACATTATATATGTTGTAGATGGAAAAAACCTTTTCCATTGTCTGCAACTTAAATTTCCAATTATGTTATTAATGTAAACATTTGTTTTTCAATATTATTTATTAATTTTATAAATAAATCATTATGTTTGGATTTTTAAAAGCAGAAAGAAGTAATTTTTAATCTTAATTATTGTTAAGTGATGTTATCTTGTTGATGATGTTATCTTATAGTGATGCAAATTTTTTATCTGATATTATTTATTAATTTCATAAACAAAACACCTAAACGTTACTGACAATATAATTAAGGAAACATTAAAAAAAAAACTTTTTTTATATAATTTTTTATATCAGCATGTCGATTAAAGAAAATAATTCTATCTTCAAACTACATATTACTTTCAAAACGAACAATTCGCAATATTCGCTTGTCAATTTCAATTCTAAACTTAATTATAAATTTCTATACAAAAAATTTATCGATTAAGCATTACATTCTAACAGTTATTCTGAACTTTATTTTTTTATTTCACGCCAGTCTGTGCGGCCGCCTAGAAAATTAATATCTGCGAACGGTATATAGGGTAAGAGCACCAATTCTTTGCACCTCAGCCCAATTATTGGCATACCAAAAACCGCAGTGAATTTATTCTTTTTTAGATAAATATTTGATTGCGCTAGATAATTATTATATGCCACCTGCAACAATTATTAAAATATAATCATCATTAAGTTTAGTAAAAATTAAAAAAAAAATGAACTTCGTCAAAACTTGTTTTTTTTTTAGTTGTGACTTTGTACGCGCATTTGGGTAAAAATACTATGTATGCTATGATTAATTTATTTTCAAACATTTTTTTAGGAAGCGTTGATGCAATAAATTTTTATTTTTTCTAAAATATGCTCATTATATAACTTTGTTGATTGAAAATTGAAAATCAATGCTTATTTAAACTTACAATTAAAAACAATGTTGATATTTTATATAATGTACATTTCCCTTAATTAAATATTTGAAAGCGGCCATAATTTTCCCTTACAAATACTCTAGCTCTCTAAAATAAAAAAATATTAATCTAATAAACATTTTCTTTTTATTTTCAGTCTATTGAGGAAGTTTACGTGGACCACATGAACTCAGTAAAATCACCACAACCTTCGTTGACCTTCATTATCAAAACCACAGCACGTCTTTACCACCTAATGGCACCAAGTCCAGAAGCAATGCGAGTTTGGGTCGACGTAGTTTTCACAGGAGCCGAAGGATATCACGAATTTGATCATGGTGTCTGATAAAAAGACAATTAATCTTTCTTGAAACAAGATGACTTGAAAAGATCACGTGGTCACTTAGATATAGAAGAAGTAATTCTTCGTTTCGAGAAAGAAGTTGAAATTTTGCCAACAGTTTTAAAATAATTAGCATGAAATGTTAATTATAAAAAGCGATCTCACAGACAGGAGTAAAATAAAAAAGATAACTCCTTGTGCTTGGTCCAATTCTTTATGAATTAAAATCGAAGGATCTTTGACAATATTTAACTTATTAGACTCAAGTAGAGTATAAACTCAAAATTTAATTCGGATTAAAAAAGAGATACTAGTAAATTTGATAATCCTGAGGTGCTAAATTATCTAATCTTTCAAAGTCCAATTTGACTATTTAAAAATCTCTATTTTCATAGAAAATAGAAGAGTACTTTTTAAACATTTGTTGGGGATTCTACGTATTAAAAACGAAAGAGAGCTTTTGGATCCAGTGTCTTGTTAGAAACCTAGTTTTCTAGACAAGTTATGAAACCGTTTTATCTAAAATTAATTTGGAAAGCATGTTATTTCTACTCTATTTAATCTAAATTATTTTAAAATATTTTAAGGAATTATGCTACACTGCCATCAGAAACAAAAGTTTCTACCGATATAACAACTCAGCAGCTGGGATTAATATTTCTAAATCTTTTTCTTATTAGAATAATGCCGGAGAGTGCCAACATAATTAATAACTAAGGGCATTAGCGAAAAGTTATACAAGTATTACTTGTCGATGACCTTACGAAGTATACAAGTCTGTTAGTGTATAGAAATTTTTAATCTAGTCTTCCGAGGTAGGAGAACGCAAGTGCAGATTCGTAATTTCGTTGATGAGGCTTGGAAATTCTGTGCAAGATCTTCGACCCTTTTGTCGAGAGAAGGCCATTTTGTAATGAACCAGCTCTTAAAATAGGAAAATTGTAAATATATTATGTCTTATACATTATGTAAGCCTATCCTAAGATTTCTCAGAAGTGCTTTTCTCTTTCGAGATTTTCTCAAATGATCGACAATAAAATTCAGAAGTAAGATCCGCGACGAAAAATGCAGGATCATTTTTTTGCAATTAAGTGCCAATCAGAATAGTCAAATACTTGAAAAAAATTAATTAAATAAATACGTATTAAAATATGTAAAAAAATTATTCTATCGTAGAACCGAAAGGAGCTCTATTGTTGTAATACATTTTATAAATGGTAAAAAAGATAAGCTTTTGGAAAACGAATTCCTCAAATTAAATATAAAATAAAAGTCTTGGATTTCTATAATTTTGATTGACACTGTAATTCTGATTTGTATTTGATAACAATTTATATTCAAGGGTGAATACTTTTGCACAAAAAAGCAACGAAAGTGTACTTTTTTATTGATTTTGATACTTTTAGAAGACAAGATTTTATAATAAGAGTAATCGGATGAAAATACTTCGACGCAGGAATGCAATTTGATCATTTAGTCCAATTATCGCAACTAAATCTGGCGATATTATTACTTATCTCAAAACTGATTATTTTATTTCAAGTATTATATATCGGCAATTATTAAACGTATTATAGAATTTGATTCAGTCTGCGTTATTGAAAAATAATATCAAGTTCCATTTATATGAAGGCGAAGAACCTTTTGTATTTAATCTTGCCGCCAATTAAAAGAGCGCACAAAAGTTGTCAGTGAAAAAATCGTAATTCTTATTAAATTAATCATTTACTGTATGAATTGAAGCGTGCGTGATTATATTCGAGTGACTTTTTATTTACTCCTTGGTAAAAATGTTATTTTCGCTAGTAACTGTATATTTTTAATTTTTATTCTGTCAACGAAAACAGTATAAACTGTATGCGAGAGTTGTTTGTCTGATTTAATGCAAATGATGCCTTTCTACCTATAGTAAAACACAATACATGAATCAAAATACTGATATTGAACATTGATTTTTTTCCTTCGCCCTGTGTTCATTTCCTCAACCAGTGAATTTTCAAACTCTTTAGAAATATTATAGTGTTTTTCAAAATTATATTTTAATTAATGAGTTCTTCTCCGGTTGCCGCTTTGGTATTCATAAGTTTTAATGTTATATTTTAATACTATTGAAATTATCAAGGAGCATTTTGCTTTAATCTTCAAAATCTTTCATATCCTACAAAAATACAAGTGTAAAAACAAAATGTTCATTTTTTCGATGCTTCTTGAATTCTCGTATGAATTTTAAAATCTTTATGAATCAACATTTTATTTAAAAATGATAACATATCTTTTGAAGAGACACTCATAAATATAATAATTATTCTACTCGATTTTTTTTTTTACAATTTATAGTTATGAAACTCAAATAATATAATTTATATAAATTGTGACAAGTTTATAAAAAAAAATTCGATTACAAACATTAAAGAAAATCATTAAATATTTTCTTTCATACAGTACTTTAGGATCGTAAAAAAATCTGCAGTTGGTCCTATATAATATATGGTGCAGGCATCGTAGATTAGAGACAAAAAACATTCAATGATTTAAGTGATCATGAAACTTTAAACGCGTTTTTCTCGAAACCACTTTTTTTCAAACTGGATGGACGTATTATTCGAACACCGTGGCATGGATCGATTTGAATTTTTGACAGTAGCGTCAATATTTTTTATTCTCTATCGAATTACGTAGCCGTTTCCTGATTTAATCTAAACTTTTGTATTATAAATAATCTGCTCCTTGTTTTTTGACAAAAAATAGATTAATTTCTCTCAAGACCGTCACCATTGTTTTGTATCAAAATTTGGATAAAAATTTTTTTTCATACTTCAATATGTGTTAAATAAATCCTCTAAAAAGAGATCCTATTACTTGTTAGAAGCCATTCATTAATTACGTAAATACGATTTTGGCAAGTTTTTACCTCCCCCCTAACCCCCATGTAAGGGCACATAAGATTTCTCGAACTCCCCCTCCCCCTTCTTGCGCAAGCGTCTAATAATAAAATTTGGTTAGAAAAGGATCAGTTACAAGAAAACTCAAAGCTTGACGTAAATCGAATAAGATTTTTATTTTTTAACAGAAAATTTAGGCTATACTCTTTTATTGTTATTAGATTTAGATTGCGATTATATTATTATTAGACAACTATCTAGTCTTCGTAATATCATTATATTATAATTAAAAGTAAGTTTTTAAAAAATCTTAACGTGAACAAATATAAATCCAATTGTATATTATAGAATGAAAAAAAGGTAATTCGGCATCGAAATGAAAGTAGATTTCTAATTATAAATTTCGACTTTTAAAATATTACATAAAAATGAGCCCCCCCCCCAAGATAAGGGCATGTAGAGATTTTTGTAACCCCCCCTCCCGGTAACCTTACATAATTAATGAATGGTCCCTTACCCCTTAATTACTTTTAACTTTTTTTATTTAAATGTATCATTATTAATTTTCTAAATTATTACAGTAGAGCTTAGTAGAGTTCTAAGGTATTTCATAAGATCATTAAAATAATTTATTATTTCCATAATTTGTGAATTTTTCTTATAAATTTTAAAATAATAATGTTTTTAAGGTACGCAATATTATAATTTTATATTTACTGAAATAGGCAAGGATTATAAATAGCAGATAGATACCTAATTTGAAAGTAGATAGTAAATAGTAGTAATTTGAAAGTAAGTACTGTATCGATTAAATTCGAGAACGATAATCCGCGATAATCGGAAAGGAGTGTCATGGCCGCCGGGTATTAAAACACCTAAGCAGATAAAAAGAGATGTTAAATTCATTATTTAATATTATTATTGATATCAAACAATAAAAAACAAAAATATGAATTTCCTTGGCAAACAGTGTTTAAAAATATTAAGAGATGAGATTGGAAGAAAAAGCAACGTGTGTACAGTGAGACGATTCTTTTCTTACAAAAGTGCTTTTTCCCTGGACAATTTATATCCAAAGAGCAATATGCGGCTATACACACCTAATTTTGTAAGTAATGCGAATTTATATATTTATTTACATTTCATTTTAGATGTAAAATCCAAAAACTACGCTTCTACTTCAATTTTTTTTTTCCAAAAAAATATACATAACCACAAAACTTAACCTCTCATTTGACATTTATTTATCTTTAATATCTTATAGCAAACAACAACGTTTCATGCTCTAACATTAGTAAATTAAATTTTCGAGGTTCTCGAAATATTTGTGCTTCATTCTGCATTTATTCATTTGTAAACCGAGAGAAAACTAATTTTAAATACTATAATGTGAACATTTTAGAGGTTTTTGTGTATGCTTTATATCATTTTCCGAAGGGTTAGCAAAATTGTTTTAAATACATTTTATGATATAATGTAAGTCTTTGAATTAATTTTAACGAACATGAATCCACAAACTATATTATTAGAAACAAAACTATATCGCTTGTACAAGTCAGGGAAATTGATTACAAAAATATACATAAGATTGCAGATTGAGTAAGTGTGGGGTAAGTGGACAAAATAAGGTTTTTAACGCTTGGTCCGCAAAAAATTATATTCGATTATTGAAAATTTGGTAACCTGCAATATATATAAATAATTAAAATTTGTTTATTTTGTACTAAAGAGTTAAGTGTTATAAAAACTGCATAAGTCCAAGCTAATAGATTCAATAATTCGATAATATTGGATAGATATGATGATATGATAGATGGTTTATGATTTTTCATATTTTGTTCGCTTACTTCTGTAATAAACTACCGGCCAATTCAAGGATACCAACATGAATGCTGTATTTTCTAAAGATTATAAGGTTACATGTTTTATCACTGGTAGTTTTGTGTCAAACAATATATCGTCACATTTCACATAGGAATCGTAAATTCCTTAATCATGATAGAAATAAATTTCATAAGTCATTGAATTTTACGATAAATATATTAAATATCACTAAATTATGAATGTAAATATTTTACTGTATCGAAGTGCAATTAATTTTTTTTCTTAATTGAAAAAAACATAATTCCGATAATATCAAAACAATATAAATAATAATTTAAAGTTAGGAAGTTATAAATTGTTTTGAATGACTTGGTCGGCTGCCAAATTGTTGTAAGATTCAAAAAATATAAAAATAAAGACTAAAATTGAAGAAAATTGAAGTTACGATTAATAGCCTTTCGATTCGTAGGTCCCAGAAGATCCAAATGCTAAATTCAATGGATATATACCTTTAGACAAGATAAAAGTTACATACAGTTGTAGCAGTGGACCTGGTGGTCAAAATGTTAATAGAGTTAACACCAAAGTAGATTTAAGGTTTCATTTAAAAGAGGCAACGTGGCTTGACGAAGAAATTAGAGAAAAATTATCCGAGCAGGTAATAAATAATTTTTTTCGAAATATTTTTAAGAAATTTTGGACAATTAAAATTAAATTTTGCAGTACATTGCTTTTTAAAGTAGACGATATTTTTAAAATCCTCTTTATTTTTTAGTGTAAGAATAACATAAACAAAGAAGGGTATCTAATCATCAAATCGGAACTAACGAGATCTCAACAGCTCAATTTAGCGGATGCACTCGAAAAGTTGAGAATTTTAATTAGAAAAACTATGGTAGAACCACGTGAACGGCCAAGCGATTTTCAGGAAAGAATAAGAAAACTCCAGGTTCAGGCTGCTCAGCGCAGAGTTTTTGCGAAAAGAATGCGATCGCAAACCAGACAAGACAGAAGAGGAGCAGATGTTTGAGATGACAACTTAATTTGGATTTTAATATTCGCTTGTAAAACATATTTCTGTACAAATACACTTAATTAGTAGAAAATATCAGATTGTACTTTTTCAAAATTCATATTTTATAAGAAACCCGCCAGCAATTACCTTGTTTCACTTTTGTTCAGTTTGATTGAACATTCCAAATTTCAAATAGAACGCGATCATAAAAGGAGCAATTCAAATCTAAAACCTTTAAAATCTTGGGATTGACCACTTGAGTTTTGCGTGTACACCAGATTTAAAGGTTTCAAATATTTCAGAAATAGTTAAGATTTAAAACGGTTTCAGAAGATTTCCTAAATTTTTGTAAGATTTCAGAGTTTTTACCAAGATTTCAGAAAGGTTTCAAAGATTTCGCAACAACGTTAGAAATATTTCAGACATTTCTGTTAAAGTCTTTGTGAAAATCTGTTTTCTGGTGAAAATGTATTTTCGCAATAAAATACAAAGTAAAATAATATGCAAATTTTTATTTTTTATATAGTAATTACTTGTAAAATTTATAAGTGTCCGAATCCTGGCATAGACTTGTAGTTCCTAGTATAATTATTTTTGTAATTTTCTATTGAATTAAAAAAACGTTGAAAATCGTGGAAATTACAAAAATAATTCTTATAAAAACTAAAACTTTTTGATAAAATTCTGATAGTTTTCTTCAATTTTAAAAGTAATTAAAATTTTTACCAAAAATTACAATTTCCCCATCGTTGTCATGCTGTGATCCGTATTCTCGTATGGCGCGAAATTTAAAAAGGGTTCGGACATTTTCAAATTTCGCGCCATACGATATTATCAATCACATACATGTACAGAAAAATTATATTATTCTTAATATTTCAATGTGGCGGCGTTCTGGACTAATAATGTTTTAGCCGGCTTTGTCATGGATCACTTTTCAGAGGACGTTAGAGGCTCATAACACGATGATTGCGAATAAAATTCGTTAAAATATATCATAGAATCTTTACAACAAAATTACATTTTCCACTTGTTTGAAACTGATTATTTCTTTATTATCATTATTCTTGAAAATGTAGGTTTAAAATCGGTAACTTCAAGTTTTACATCGCTTTTAAGTTTTTGATCCTATAAACAAAATTAACTATATTTGAAGCGTGCCAGTAAAAAACTAGATAAACAAGAAAACTTAAATCCCCATTTTAAAGGGTAACATCACTCTAGCAGCAGAAGAAAAGCCTAACTGAGGATTTATTTTGGAACTATGAAAAAAGTAATAGGATTTTTTATAGAGTATTTTGTTTGTCAAACGGCGGCGAAAGAGCCCACCTTGAAAACCGTCTTCTTTAAAAAGACCTTCACGGGAACACGGCTTTCTAAGTTTTCTAACACTGTTTTAGAAAAACTAAATTTTGTTATAATAATGCAATTTTCGATTTCTCGTGGAAAAACTAAGCAGTAAATTGTTTGCAAAAAAATTTTTGTATTAAATCAGTGAATAACTACGTACTTCCATAGACAATGTTAATGTAAAGCTACTGCCAACATTTCAAATCGATCCATGTAATGGTGTGCAATACGTCCTCCCAGTTTGAAAAAAGTTGTTTCAAAAAAAGCGTGTTTAAATATTTAAATATATTTTTTTAAATCTCTAATCTGCGATACCTACACCTTATATAAACCCAACTGCAACAAAAGTCTTCTCTCAAGTGGAAGTGTTAACTAATTGAGGCCAAAAAAGGCTAATTAGAAAATTTATTCCGATTCGAAATAATAGATATGAAAGTTGACTATCCCAAGTGACACTGACCACAAATTAGAGCAGCCAGTTGCGGAATGCGATAAAAAATGTAATCGTCCGTTTTAATAAAAGAACTTGAATACGCCCAAGATATTTCGTTTTTAAATAAGGATAAACAAAAGATTTGATCCAAAAAAGATATTCACAGGCAAAGAATTATTCACAGGCCTTGAAAATCGAGTTTTTAATTTTTCACAGAAGGACTAAACTCAAACCTCAATTTATGAACAGTAAGAATGAAATACACAAGGTGTATTCCATTACTTACGATGTTTTTGATACAATAACTCAATTTTCGTTTATCATATTCGGCTGTCTATTTCTGTACTGCGTCCGTAACTAATAATGTTTATAATTTGTAAAAGAACATTTTTCCTGCTTGAATTAAAACGTGGTCTAACATCAAGACACGTGGCTGGTGGCGTCCATGGCAACGCCGAGCCCACAAAACGCAAACAAACTCAGGAAATCATATATTTTATTGAACAGTACGACGAGTCGCATTAGTAACTCATGTTAATTAAGTTTTTTAGTAAACAGAAAAATGTCATTCCGTGATTTGCGAAGTAAGTACATTTTTTATTAACACTATATGAATAAAATTATATACCCTTTTTCTCGTAGATTTCACGGAGATGATGAGGGTCCTTGGTTATCCTCGGCTGATCTCCTTATCCAATTTTCGGATGCCGAATTTTCCTCTGGTTGCGGAAATCCTGATTTGGTTGACTAAAAGATTCGATCCGGACGCGAATATTCCATCCGAACACGAAACTGAACAAGATCGAGTCAACTTGATCCGACAAGTTGCGGAGTTTATGGTAATTATAACCTGTAAATTGTTTTATGGCCACATTACCTAATTTTAAATTCCCGAATTTTACGAATACTGAATTTAATCTATCAAAATTGATTATATTCCGCAAAATTAGTAAACAATTAGAAATATACAAGTAATGTACATATATGAACAAATGACAATTGAACCAAAATCTGAATAAGCACTCATTCTAATAAAGGCAAAACAATAGGATGACTTTACTTTTGACAAAATCTACAGACATTTCGAGACTTTGATTAAGAATCAAAAGAAAATTGGAGCTAGGCTATACAGAAAAAATTAAAAAACTTAAAACGATACCAAAAAATTTTACAATTTATAACATTTAACACATCAAGTTCTGAACTGACCGTTGCGAACCGACCGCCCGGTAAAAGATTGTTACGATTTTTGAGAGCAACTAACCTTACTTTTTTAATAAAAAAATGTACGCCACTGACTTTACTTATCTTGACAATTTAATTACAGGTGATAACGGCGAATGTGAAGTTGAACACAAAAAAGCTTTATCAAGCCGACGGGCATGCAGTGAAAGAAATATTGAAAATAACCACGATGTTGTTCGATGCACAAGTCAAAAGTTCCGAAGATTCGACAGAACACGCGAGTCTTCGGAATCTGAACTTCGATATTTCGGATAAAATAAACGAATTAAAGTCAACGAGGCAACTGGCCAGTGAACTTACGACAAATGGAGCAACACTTTTTGATCTTCTTGGTCGCGAAGCCGAACTTCGTGAAATTCGCAATTCAAAAGCTTCCCGGCAATATGACACTGCCGAAATCGAGGAGGCGCTAAAGGAGACGATTGATAATACAAGGAAGGAAATTGAGGACACGAAAAAGCAAATTAATAATGTTAAGGTATAAAAAAGGGTTATTTATGGCGACGACCACTCAATGACGCGTTCGTTTAAACAATAATTTGTTTAATTTTAAAGATCTGTAACAGTCCCTGTTAGTTTGCAGAATTATCACGAGATGGCGTGAGCAGGTGAAATTTGAATTTTTGAATTTGAAAGCACAATAAACGGCCATTTTTTATTACGAGCAGTAAATGCACGTGCGCTCGAGCGTTCATGTTTCTGCATTTTTATTTCCTAATATCAAAAATATAGGTAGCGATAAACAATCATTACAAATTTCAAATTGAAATCGTTTGAAA
>JAAAKG020135723.1:0-13435 GCA_010014905.2 Druon quercuslanigerum | reverse complement strand
TGTGTGAGTCACAAGTTATACAGTTCCGAGACTATTTTAAGAGCAAACGAAATGTTGCGCTTTACAGCAACATTTGTAAAGTGGATCTTGCCTATACGCCCTTTATTTGTCTTTAGATGAGGCCTTGAATAGCAGGGAAAAAACCATTAAGGAATTAGAAGTACATTGAAGGCAGAAGGCTATTCACAGCGAGCACCTCAAAAGGTTAGATCAACAAGAGGTGGATAGTGAGAAATGCAATATTTGGCTAAGAAAGGGTGTTCTGCATAAAGAAACGGATGGATTAGTCACTGCTATACAGGACAAGGTTTTCAGCACCAGGAATTATCGCAAACACGTGTTACATTAAAATGTGGTTGGCTAGTGCCGATTATGTGGAGATACAGTAGGTATATTCTTAAAAGTAACAAACAAAACTGACGGTTTTGAGGCTGACATTCGACCTAACTCCTTGGACAAAGGTCCACTCATAATATAAAGAGACAAGTGTGAGTGAAACCCGCACCCCTCAAACCTCCTCTCAGCCATCCGTGTGTGTATATATTCCGAGTTGATTGTTTTAAAAATGCAAAGTCTAAAAAAGGAACTATTTGCCTTTTTTTAAAAAAGGGAAAGTCTGCATAGTATTTTGTTAAATTATTAGGATATTTTAGAAATTTTTTTCCCTTGATTTTGCCCTAGGGTCAAATTTAGTTCAAAAAAGCAGCAAAATTTTGACTAATGATTGTACTAATCATGTGATTTAAAAATATGTAAAGCAATAATATTTTTAATATTAAGGCGTTTTAGCAGCAACTGAAAGAGAAGGCATGTAAATAATTTCAGCCAGTAGTGTAAATATGTGTTTATTAGGTGTTTATTTCAATGAATAGTAAAATGGCTTTTTTTCCGGCGAACAGGTTTTCTACAATCTGACCTCAGTGAATTAAAAAAAATGTTGATTGTTTCAAATAGTTAAAGAACAATTTAAAAAACAAATAATTATATTTATTATTAGTTTATTTCGTATTTAAAATTGTATGCAGTCGATTGTAAGAGAAGCTTTTTCCAGCCATTTCCCTTTTATGGCAGGTATTGGAATAAACCATTTTCAAATAATACATTTTTGTGTAAAAAATTTAAGAAAATTATCTAATAAATGATTGGTATGAATAGAATTTTTCACATATTGTAACTTTATATAAAATGATGCCTTTCAATTTGTTCATATTCACGGAGAATGCCTTGTGTTAAAAGTAAGATAGCAAACCGCAATCTGCGTCAGAATAATTATTTAGTGACAATATTTGTTCCAGTTAGCCTTATTCTTATCGACATTGTTTCTTATGGTTAATATTTTTTTCTTTTTCTGATAGCTTTACTCTATCTTGCGAGTTTTTCGAAAATTTTCCTAAAATATTAATAAAGTCAGTTATATTTTATTGTGTTCTTCCTAAAACAATAAAATTGTCTAACATTTGGTTAAAAAAATGTAATATGTAAATCTACAAGTTCAAAACAATATGCTTACAATGTGCTAAAAAATAGTATTTTTTAGAAAAATAAAATTATAACTGACTTAATTTAACTTTTAATTTTTTATTTTTTATAAAAATATATTCAATTTTCTCTACTCCAAAATGCGCACATAATATAAACTTTCTTTGAACGAATGCACGATTATAGTAGCAAATTATAAGAATATCAAGAAAAAATAAAGCAATCGCCTTGTTAGGGAAATTGCGTCTTAAAATTTTTAAAAAAACCACAACCATTTTATTGTTTTTTTTCACGTTTCCTGCTTTATGTGCTACACAACCTTAATATAATATTGAATAATAATAATAATAAATAATAATGAACTAATTTTGTATAACTTGCGTCGACAAATTCAAAATTTTAATGCTCATAACTTGGCCATAAAGAAGTTCGTTTTGTCGGTAAAATATGGTTCGTCTAAAATTCCTTGAAAAACAAGATTCTTTGTCTCGACACGATTCTGTGACAAAAGTATGACCAGAATGCATGTTTTTAAATAAATTTACTTTTTTTGATTATTTGGAAAAAACGCTGCAAACAATTTAAAACTACTATTATTAAAAAGTACAAAATTTTTGTTACGAGACGGATAAAAAACATTTGCTGTTGGATAATTGTAGTTCTCAATTGTTTGCAGTGTTTCTTTCTAACTTCAGAGAAATCCCTGAAATTTATTGTGTTTCTGACATAATCTCGTATCCCCGAAATTCATATTGAGTGCAAAATATTTTTTAATATAGTTCGGCTAGTTTTCCCGAAAATTTGATTAAAATATCTTTAAACGTACTGTACTGGATTGGGTAGCGAGAAAATATAAGCAAAAAAAAATTGTTTAAACAAATTATAGTATATAATAATATTCCATTTGAATAATTTTAGAAAGCTTCGAGTTTTTCTCAAATTTTGAACTATTTGCCTTTATTCATTTGGAGTCACTTGATAATAAATTAAATTTAACAAAAATAATCATTCTGACTGTTCGAAAAAATGAGCAAAAAATTATCTCTGAATGACTTTTATGTTTATTTATCAGTACACGTGAAACAGGTGGAAGAATATATCTGTAATCCAGTGAGTCAAATATGTCAAATGAGAAGAAATGAATATTCAGAAACAGAAAAAAGGTTATATGCAAAAGGGATAATAATTTCTGCAAATTTTTTGGTGAAATGTTGATGACGTCCTGGCAGCTGACACCAGGATGACGAGTCCTTTTTCCTTTAGGTGAATGTTACGTGTCCAGTCAAAAGTTGAGGTCAAAACCTTGAAGCTCAACTCTCATGGATAAGTCCCTGAGACTATATTTGTCTATGCCTATAGGCGGCTATATAATAATGATAAACTCCAACACGTATAAATTATTATTGTTAATAATTATGTCCTTCTTTATTAATGCTAGATAGTTGAAGTTTTCTCTAAAACTTTAACCTTTACGTAAACTTTTTGCTCATTTAAGTCATAAATAATTCAAGTAAAAAAAATATAATTTTTGAAACTAAACGTTTAATTTTTTTCTTTCGTAACTTTTGATTTTGTGCTTAAATTTCAATTAGTAGAATTTTGCAAAGAGTAATTAAAAATTTTAAGATAATTAATTTTCAAACTTAATTATTTAAACAATTTTAGTTTTTTCAAAAATAATTTCCTCCCCTGTAAATCTGGAACTGTTACTATTTTATGTAATAATGACGCTGATAAATGTTACTATTAGTATTTTTGTGGTAGACGGTTTGAAATTATTTAAACAATTATTAATAATTCACTCGAACTAAAAATTAAATTTGTTAACCAAATAAGGTTTTAAGCCAAAAATATATTATTATGCTTCTCAACTTAATCTTCAAGTATCTCTGGATTCGGTACTAAACCTAATATCATAGACAATTTTTTATTTGAGTAAGGAATACAATTCTGTGAACTGATAAAAATACATTTGAAAAAATTATTTATTTACAAAGTTATTTAAATTTTTTTTGCACAACAAATATTAAAAAACATGAATATTCAGAATATTTCAGAATATTGACGACAAACCGATCTAACATAAACTTTTTTTAATAATAATTAAAATCTCCGTTTAAATGCCTTTTTGGAGAAAATTTCCCTTTGTTCTTAAAACAAAATGAACAGAAGTTGCATGATAAATGTTGGATGCAGTATATTGGGAAATCAAAAATCAAATTTCGTGTTTTCGATGCAGGGAAGTACATCATTTTATGCTGCCCTTAAACCGATAAAACCTCTTGAGACATTTCCTGAGAAAAAATCGTATCTGGTGGGTAGAGTTACAAAACTTATCTTGACGAACCAAAATAAGTACATATGTGACTTTTCAAGAATTGTTTTTTACGAACTTGAAAAAGCGGAAAAAGCGCTTCTTTATGTTTAAGAGATAGTGATTGAGAAAACGAAGAAAAAACCAGGGATTTTTTTTTTGATAAAACAAAATTCAGGGAAAAGTCAGCAATTTTGAAAAAAATATAAAAATTCAAGCTAATCGTTTATGAAGCGCTTTAAGAAAATGTGAAGAATAATCAGGGTTGTCTACTAGTGATTTTAAGCAACTTTTTCTCAAATAGTTTTTTAGTTACCTTTTGAGATAAAAAGATCACTTTAGATACCTTTCTTTTAATAAATTAACCCATGGTTATAAATAGATTTCAAAGGATTTGTTTTAAATTATTTTAAGGCATTTTAACATATTTCAATAGTTTAAGGGTATTTAAAAATATTAAAATGATTTTATTGACAGTCGTTTCAAAAATTCCAAGCTTCTTTGTCAAAAAAACTCAACGAGAAAGTCGTTTTCTACGTTGTAGCAGACAAAATTCGCCTTACAATAATCTTAATTTCTGCGCGTTCACTTCAATTTAGTTTTAAAACGATAACATATTTCAATATTATAGTTCTGAAATACAACAAAACATGATAATTGCGATTGATTTATTATTTATTAATATTCACGTTTTTGTATTTTACGGAGAAAAATAACCACACTAGAAAAAACTAGTAAATAACAATAAAATAATACTCAGCAAAGTAGTTCTTTTTCTACACATAGAATTAATTTTTAGAATAATTTTTCAAATAATAAATAACTTCTCAACACAACTGATATTAAAATAGCTGAAGTCGATAAAGAAACCGTTGGCTTTCAAAAAAAATTCGGTTTACGTTCATCAAACAACAAATTATCTAGTAAACATTTTGTTTCTCACTTCGAGTGTAATATACACTACATACGAGAAGACAGTAGGAACCCAGCAAGATTTATATTCGTGAATTGCATCAGAAGAATTTGCTTAAAAAACCCTTTCAACGAATTTTGAAAACAAATGCAGTGAGATGCAGTATTCTCTAGAATGTTTCTAAAAAAAATCAAAATACTTTCATTACAAGAGCGGGTAAAGGGAATGCCACGGTGGTTGTGTAACATGCCGACTACAATAACAAATTCCTTACAATTCTATTAAGTGCAATCAGTTATCAACCCTTAGATTATGGTCCTCTGAAGATATTGAAACAAAAGTAAATAAAGTAGTTTCATAACAGCAAATAAAAAATTGCAATAAAGAATACAATGCAAAACAATTCAGACTTTTAAATAGCATTCCTGCCAGATATTACGGTTTATTAAAAATTCATACGAGGGTGAACCAAAAAAATTAAAATATTGCGCCGTGATAATATTCCTGTAAATGCAAGGTAAAACCTAAGTTGAAAATTAAAGCAGACTAGTCAAGCTCTACTTTGACATCAAAGTTTAATCTTCTACTTTTTGCACTCCAAGCTATTGGTAAATTATTGAAAGTTGACCTAACTTTTGCTTTTTTTTATTTAGGTCAGTAAAAAAATATCTGACAGCATAAGCACTCATACTTCTCGTGTAAACAATGCAGTTTTGAATTTTTTTAACAAAATCAAAATATTAAAATCCCTCAAGACTTTATAGTCCTTTCATTTGACATACTGTATTTATTTATAAAAGTTCAAATTGGGTAACCACACCATGCACTAAAAAACGTTACGATGAAATTAAAACCAAAACAGTAATAGTACTAATAGAGTTTAGATATGGCCTTTAAGCCTGGACCACGAACTCCGCATTTAAATTTAAAGACATTTCGTACAAACAGAAATCAAGCTTTCGGATAAGGTTTCCCCTCTTCACTATTGTTGCAGAAATCGTCATGGACAAACTAGGAAAATAATACCTATCAAAACTTAAATCCGAACTTCCATTCTATTTCCGTTATGTTGATGATGCTGTAACCGTATTTCAAAAAGCTGAAGTTCACACAACTGTAAAATTATTTAACAATTACATTAAAAAGTTTAAATTCACGATTACAGTCATTCACGATTGTGATAGTTTGGAAACCAACTGGTAGAAGATACCTGCTAGCTAAGATAATTTCCTTAATTTTTCATCACATTATCCGATGACATATAAAAAAATGTTAATAACAACCTTGTAGACAGCAGTACTATTACTTTTCCAAAGTATCACTGCAGTTGTCTGTATTGGAGGGGAGGTGATACCCCTACTTGGCGCGTCCCCAGACGGCGGATGGGGGAATGCTCGCTGGAAACCGAGGTTAGGGTGGAAATAAAATACGCCTCGCGGACCAAACACACTGGGTGAAGGACACACCTCGAAAAACCCACGATTGTTTCCAGCTGCGGCCCACTGGGAGTGCTCCGAACCACGTTTGCCTGACCCGCTGACGTGGCGAGGGGCTCATGTGTTCTTGCACTGCTGACGTGTCAGCCGCGGCATGGGATCAGAAGCCAGCTCCTTCGGGCCTTGATCAGGGAGTGCGTGTTGACTGAAGAGATCGGAATCTGCAGTGCCCCGGGCGAGTTCCAGTCCGTCCGTGGTTTCCGGGACTAGTTAAACGAAGACTGGGCCCCAGGGAACTGGCGTAGGACTTAGGTCTGAGGGTATATCCGTTTCCTGCTATTTCGGCCGGCCCCTTTACGCACGATGTGCTGGCGAAGTTTTTTTATGGAAAATTTAACTATTTCAAACTCTCAGGAAAATAAAAAGACAGAAGAGGTTAGTCTGACACGGCAAGCAAGAATCGAGAAGGTTCTTACGAAAATGCGAGAACTATTGCTTATTATAGCTCAGGCAGCAGACAAACAGCAGAATGTAAACACATCAAGAATGGCATCCTGTAGTTGATTAACGCCAAAGAGGTTATTCAACGCAAAGGAAACCGCTAAAATGTGCTTAAGACAAGATGACAAACACAGCGAAGCAACAGACACATAGAAGCCACAGCACGAGGAGGCGAACGTCTACCAAACGAGTAGCTTTGAGTCCTGAAAAGAATCAGAGTGCTAATCTAATTGGCAAAAAGATCAAAGACATAGCGTCACCTTTCACGTGGACGGAAGTGCCAAGGCGCAGGAAGAAAGCTGATAAGGCTGAAAAGCAAATACATGCTGAGGGGCAGAAAAATAAGGTCCAGAGAAAGGAAGAGAGACGAATAAAAGCACGAACGGAAGCCATTATCGTAAAACCAGCTGAAGGGAAAACGTATGCGCAGGTCTTAGGAGAATAACGGAAAAATGTTAAACCGGAAAATACAAATACTGGGGTAAAGGCAATTCGCTAGACGAGTGCTGGCTTTGTCTTGCTAGAGTTGGGCGAAGATTCCATTAAACAGAAGGATTTCACAGAAGCACTAAAAAGTGCGCTGGGAGATCAGGGCACAGTCATACATAAGGTACCGCGGATTTCTCTATAAATATGATATCTGGACAGCCTCACAACAGAAGAAGAAGTCAGAGAAGCAATGTCACGAGATCTCCAAGAGCACACAGGAGAATTCGAAGTCAACCTAACGAAGCCTAACTGTAGAGGCCAGATCATGGCGATAGTAGAAGTAGATAAAAAGGCAGCTGAGCATTTACTTAAAACTGCCCGCAGCAAGGTCGAATGGGTCAACTGTCGCGTAAGAAAGAGAACCATGGTCACACACTGTTTCAGGTGTCTGGGATATGGTCATCAGGCACGTGAATGCAAAGGACCCGACAGGAAGAATCAGTGCTACAAATGCGGTAATACTGATCACAAGGGCGCAGCATGCGAGGCCAATGCAAATTGTGTTCTGTGTACAGATCCTAATCTAGATATGCAGCAGAGGTGTCACATTCCGGGGTCAGGCAGATGCCAAGCCTTTAGAGAGGCTCTTGACCAAGTTAAAAGACATGAAAGACCATGATCAGCATCCTTCAAGGGAATTTATATAGAAGTAGAACGGCCGACGACCTTTTAACTCATCTCACGTATGAGAAGAAGGCTGATCTGCTGCTAATTTGTGAGCAGTACCAGGATAAAGAAGGACCAACTTGGTTTGCAGATTGCACAGGAACGGCTGCTATATTGGTAATAAATGGAGAAAAAGTGCTAGTAGAAAGTCACGGTTCTGGAGAAGGTTTCGTCTGGATAAGGAGTAGAAAGGTGACATACTTTAGCTACTACTTTACGCCCAACAAACGAATTAAGGACTTTCAAGCTAAACTAAATGGATTAGATGATCAAATTCGAACAATGAATAGCAGCGTTGTGATAGTTGGCGATTTCAATGCTAGGGCACTTGAATGGAGAATGACTACGTTGGACTCTAGGGGAAAGAGGATAACCGAAATGATAGCCAGGCTTGGACTCATTGTCTTAAACAGAGGTATTACAACGACCTTTAGACGAATAGGAAATAAGGGAACAATTCCGGATATTTCATTAACGTCAGAAGATCTCGTGAGATGTATAGAAGACTGGAAAGGAAAGGATTGAGAAAAAATGGAACCACACGTTTCAAACTTGCCTAGATGCAACTTATCAAAACTGGACAAAGAAAAATTCAGAAGGGGGATTATGCACCAGCAACCACTGGGAACACGAAAACGCTGCCATTTTATAAGCAAAAAGGAGGCTGAAAATATGGTGATTAAAATTTTCCTCTTAGTAGAGACAAAAGTAACCAATGAAAAAAAAGAGAATAAGGAAAAATCTCAATATTTGTATACAGCACTTTAATTTAAATTTTTGTAAAAAGAATTTAATAAATATTAGCAAATTTACAAACGCATTACATTTTTTGGATTATATAGTCTCCTTTTTAGATCATTCATTCACATCTAAATATGTTGGTTCAGAATTACTCCCGAACGGTACATTAAATTTTTTCGCCTGGATGTAGAAGAACATATATTTTTTTATTAGCATTACAAATGTACAGATCCTTGTAGTCAATGGTAATACATTTTTTCGCAATTTGACATGTGACAGGACTACACTTTGCCAAAGTTTAAGTTCGATCGGACAACTTCTGAAATAATGCTACATATTAGAATTTAAAAGATATAAGTATTATATTTTATTCGTAATAATATTATTGAAAGTTATTAACTTTTTATTAATAACTTATCTGAACATTTACGCAATATTTATTCGTCTTATTGGTAAAGATTGAAAGATTACTTGATTCTATGAATTTTACGTCACATTTACCATATTAGAGTATGACATACTCACTATTTTAATACAGATAAGAATGAGATACCTACGCGTAATTTTAGTAAAAATTTTGATATTTTATTATTATTTTTCAAGTTTGGTTCAGACGGCAAAAAAGCTGAAAAACTTAAATGTACTCCTGCATCACAGAAGTTGATAGCAATTACCCACGTTCCTGATTAGGGAATTAGATTTTTTATTTATCTCTTGAAAAGAAATAACAAATATAAAAATATTGGCACAAATATTACAAATGCAAAGTTATTATACTGATGCACTTATAAAAAGAAAAAGCTGACAGAAAAAGCGTGCTACAACTATTAGAAAAAATACCTTTTCTTTACATTTCATTTCGAATCGTGAATAAAGGTTAATAAAGCTAAAACCTAACATTTCTTTTAAAAATTAGCCAAGCAAGACTTAAGCAAATTATTCGTCTGATATCGCCCCGATAAAACTGCTCCATAGGGATCCAAGAAAACACATACGTGGAAAAGTATATTTTTTGACTTTTGGAACTAATTATGATTTTTAGAGTTGTAAAATACAAATTGTTTTTAGTACATAAAATGCTACTTCCTACTGACAATTAAAGGCTTAGAAAATATTTTTTATACCGATAGGAAGTTGTGCTTTAATGCAGTTTATTAAATGTAATCGTTTGAACAATTTGCTATTGCTTATAACTATTTCTTGAATATTAACGCTGGTACCGAATGAATTAATCCCCAAGCGGAGGTGCGAAACAAATGGAGAAAGCTGAATGGCACCTGGGTGAGGTGTCTCAAACGGTGATTTTGAGATACCGGCTGACCTTTCAGAGTACGCAGCCTTATCCGTGTATGCGGGGCTCTACATGGATGGACAAACTCTTTTCCCTAGCTTTTCGTGAAAAAAAACAACAATGATAACACCAAACATAGTTGTAGTAACTGTGGTTCACAACAACCGAACGCGCAGGGCTTCCGACAATAGGTCGGTCAACAATGCCGAACACTCTAGAGCTGGGGGAGCCGATGAAGATGGAGTCCATACGATGGATCGGCGGAATCTAGGGGCTTTTAGATGGACGGAGCGAAAAATCACGACTTGCTAGAATGCTACGATGCGAGTGCAACCCTTGAACAAAAGAATTACATGGCACGACTTCATGCTCTGTTGTGCGAGAAACACCCAGAGCTATTGAACTTTTCGTGTCAACGTCTGCAAAACCATGCCGAAGTACTCCAAAAACGAGGCTATGTAAGGGAAGCGCCTACTGTACCAGAGCGAGATCAAACCGGCAGCAGAGAAAGGGAGGTGACAAAAACATCGGTGGGCAGGCATTCGCTAGAGGACGACCGATGCGTTATGACCCGGAAAAACATCAACACCAAGGTTTCTCCAAAGCCAAAAGATCTAGCTGAAATGGATAAAGAGCTTCGTGGACAATTTTCCAAAGAATCAAACCTCTAGACTATCAATTGTTGTGTGTATAATGCAGCGAGAGCTTTGGCTGCTGTAAACCGTAAAACTAAACCAGCGGCTGATCATAAGACCAAAAGGCGAATGCATCAACTCATCATATAGATAGGCTGGGCAAGACAGTACGCGTCCCACATTCAGTGTGAGATTGACTATATAACATCTGGCAAAAATTTTACCGCCAAGTTTCGAAAGTTCCCAAGGGAACTCCGGATCCGTTATCACATACTTAACAATTCAAAGCTGCTGACCATCAGGCAGCATATTATTGAGAGGATACGGATACTATCTGACGCTAAGAGGAGTCTAGAGCGGAGAGAGAGGTGGGTTAGATAAAAACAACAGTCTCAAGACCATTTGGTGAAAGAAGTTTCCTTCAACCCACCACCATCTGGCCCGTATTTTCATATAATATTTAAAGTCGGAAGAGCCAATTCCGGAGTGGTTGGTAGAAAGGAGCACAGCACTTCTGCCAAAAATGGGCACCTTAGATGACTAAAAGAATTACAGGCTAATCAATTGTCTGAACGCACTATATAAGATATTCACAGCTATCCTTAATGATGGGATTGTTCGGGCAATCGGACCTGTGTGGCAAGAAATGTATGAACAACACGGCTCAAAGAAAGGCGTAGCTGGATTTCGGAAGAACCTGCTTATCGATAGATGTGTGCGAAGATGCAGCTTCATACTAGCGTGACCTATTCATGGCCAGGGTGGAATACCGGAAAGCTTTCGCTTCGAACTCCCATAAACTTATCATCTGTCTTTTGAAAATCTCAGACGTCCATCCGGTGCATAGAGAGATTGATGCCACTTTGGAAAACCAGATTTACTATCTCATCTGGAAAAAATCGTGTGACAACTAACAAGGTCACTTTTCAAAGAGGTGTCCTTCAGGGCGACGTTATGAGCCCACTCTTAATTTGCCTCACATTATTGCCACTATCTCTAGCATTTCGCCATTTCCAGGGATACCTTTGCGGCAAACCTGTAAATCGAAAGCACTAGGTCACCCAAATATTTTACATGGATGATTTGAAGATTTATGCTAAAAATAAAGAGCAACTACATACAGCTCTAGCGATTTTCGAACGATACACTAAGGAAACAGAAATGGAATTTGGGTTAGAAAAATCCGCCCAGGATTATTTGAATCGAGGAAAACTTAATGCCACATCTGAAGACCCTCAGCTCGTCGATAATGGTGCGATACGACAACTTTGCGCTGGAGAGACATATAAGTACCTGGGCACGCCACAAAACTGGTGGGGTAATATTGAATATTGTATCTCTTCACAGCAGAATTATTTTGGGTACAGCTCATAGAGTCGCAAATAGAAGGGATCCTCTTCTTAAAATGGTCAAGAAGCATGAAGAAGTGGCAAAGGAACGTTTATGTACAAAGCAGCGAAGGAGGCTGCTGAAACACTTGCACTTAACCTTAGTATCAGGAGTGGTCATAATGCATCAAATCTTATCTATCTCAAGTACTTACTCCTGAAAGCCCAGATTCAGAAAAGCGCAGGAGAAAAACTTTCGGGAACAGCTCCTCGATAAGAGGATGCACAGCATCTTCCACTGAAGCGTGGAGAATTAGTCAATGTCGTGTGAGCTAATTTTTTACATTCTCATCAGAGAAGGTATTAGATTTGTGTGAAATTTGACCCCCCGTTTTTTGTCAAATGTCTACGTTTTGAGACCCCCTGAACCTGAAAAACAGGTTTTTACGTATGTGTCTGTCTGTATGGCTGTATGTATGTATGTATGTATGTTTGATTGTATGTATGTATGCAGGCATGTATGTATGTATGTAAGTATGTATGTCTGGGTGTGAGCACGATAACTTTCGAAAAAATCAGCAGATTGGATTGGCTTTTGGTACACACTTTCAGTGTCACAAATTAAAGGTCAAGTTCGTTAGCCAGCCATTTTGGATAAAAATTCAAAACGTGATAACATTTTCAAAATTTTTGAGACCACTTTTTTCAATGGGGGAAAAGCATTGGATTCTGAAAGCCCTACAAGATTATCATCATAAATTTTCAAACTTCTTCGAAAAATCGAAAATTCAAATTTTGATACCGGAAAAAATAAGGAAAAATAAAATATTCCATTTTGCGGTCAAACTATGCAAGATACGAAAAAAGATACAAAGACAAAAATTGTACAGCCAAAATAAATTTATAAATTTTGTATGAATTGCTTTTTGATACGACGTGTAGTTTTTGTTTTATTCATAAAAAAACAACATTAACAACAACAAATTTTCAGAGCTATAGCAACTTCAAAATCCAAAAAAAGAAACGAAAATGAGCATTATTAGCGAAAAAACGAAAGATACTTTGTTTCATTAACAAATTATAAAATTTAATAAAGTTTTTTTAATTAAAATTTTGTATTTTAATGAGCTGGTAAAGGAGAGACGTTTTTTGTGACGTCCTACCCCTTTTCCAACTCAAAATTTCTATAAAATAAAATTCCAGAGATAGACATATTTTTATGATCTTAATGATTTTTAGTAATTGTTAATAAATTTTAATATTTAAAAAGTTGATTACGCCATAACCCTTTTCCAGCTAAAAAAATCACCAATAATTTTAGTTTCAATTTTCGAAATTTTTGTTCAAAAAGTCAAACTTTTTGAGCCAAACAACGCACTATATCAAAAAAAGTCAGGACAGGAAATACATTGCTTTATGAAATCTTTACAAGATTAGCATGATAAATTGTTGAACTTCTTCGAAAAATCAAAAATTCAAATTATGATCCCGGAAAAAATAAGGACAAATAAAATATTCCATTTTGCGGTGAAACTATGCAAGATACGAAAAAAGATGTGAAGACCAAAATTGTGCAGCCAAGAAAGATCTACAAATTTTTTATGGGCCACTTTTTGAAATAAAACTTTAATAAAGATTACTG
>JAAAKG020135722.1:0-13435 GCA_010014905.2 Druon quercuslanigerum | reverse complement strand
TTTTCTCACTCTTTCCTTCAAAAACCATAGTCTTTGTTTTATTTACGTTAATTTTGAGGCCCATGCTCTTCATGCTTGGATTCAATTTATTCAACATTCTTTGCGAATCTTCGATAGATTCTGCCATGACCACCTTATCATCTGCAATTCCGGAAATTTTTCTGTAGATACTGTTTTCGACTCGCCAGAATTAAAAGATGCAGATTTTTGCAATAATTATTAAAAAATAATCTTTAATTTTAATAACAATTAAAAAAATTTCATAAACGAATGTATCTTTTTTACCATTCCAACGATATAAAAAACTCATTTTCGGTTTTTTTGTAGATACTGCTTTCTTAAATATCACGGCAGTATTTTCGAAGGTCCTAGACTAAGCTTTAAAATCTTGCAACAATTTTTTAAAAAGTTATTTGTTGCAAAATTATGAATTTTTTTAACAAGCATCGAATTTTGTCTATATTTTCCCCAAGTTTCAATTTTTATTTTAAAAAGTTTTTTAACGATGGACACTAACAACAATTGAATTGTGTAGTAGAAACTTCAAAAATAAACTCCGAATTTAAATAGATTTTTTGAAAGCCAGAAGCTGTTCAAAAACTGAATAGGACTTAGAAGACCAAGAGGGTGCCTGTAAAAGTGTCAACGGAAGGTGGGAAAAAGAAGACTGTAAACGGAGGGTTAAAGACTGGAAATGAGACAATGGGTAACGATTAAATATCGAACATTTTTTTTAATTACAAAGAAAGCAAATTAGCCACGCCTGTGTTACCAATAATGCTAGTGATTTACGTAGGTAGACAAGCAGGGACTTTTCGCAACAATAAGATTTCACTACCCACTCATTATTTCCCAAACGATTTCTTTAGAAATACAACATGTTTTGTACCGCAAAAGGGTATTTTTAAGAAAAAAGTATCAGATTTTAAAGATAAAAATATTTTCAACAAGTTGCGTTAATCGGATTTGTTAGCGCTTATTACCGCAAGTGTAGATTAAAAAAAATGTTTAGATTTTAAAGTTTAATAATTTTCTAACCATTTTAGATTACGTTAGCGTTTTACATAAAAAAATGTGTACAATAACAAAATTATCAATTTTTGAATAGTTGAGAATTATTGGTATTTTTAAGAAAAAATGATTAGATTTGAAAGAATATGCACAACTTTTTAAACACATCAGGTTCTGTTGGTTTCTTTCACCAATTTCACCTGAAATTGCTATTTTTATATAAAAATTATTACGTTTAAATACAATGATGTTTGCTTAAAATAATAACAAATAAATTCTTGAGGAATTTCGGATTGTGTTAGTGTTTGTTGTCGGGAATTGCCATTTCTATTAAAAAATCATTAAATTTCAAAGAAGATTAATCATTTTTAAACAATTTTAGGTTAAGTTGGCGTTTTTTATTGAAGATTGGTCTCTTCCAACTAAGATCATTATAATTTAAAAAAGGTTTAGAATCGTTTAACAGTGTTGGATTATGTTACTCTTTTTCGTCGGAAATTGGTATTTTTAATAAAAAAAAAACTATATTTTAAACAGTTCTAATAAGTCCAACATTACCTATAAGTCAAGCAATTAAAAAATTAAAAAATGGAGAACTGCTGTCAGTTTTTCTGAAACCTTATTTCGTTCCTTTCAAGATTCTTTGCAAATGGCATATTTTGTACCTTTGTCTAATCTTTGTTACTTCTTTGCAAATAAGGTATTAATTTTTTTATTTATTAATGGTTTATAACTGTTTTTATCAGAAATATTTATAATAGATTTTAAATAAGATTACCATTTTTTTTTAATTTTAGGTTATGTTAACGTTTCTTACTGTGCATCAGTTGTTTTAAACAAAAATATGAGGTTTAAGAATATTCGAAATCTCAAAAGAATTTTTGTTACATATAATACTTTAGGCTTTTACGTTTTATATTAGTATTTTTAATTGAATAAATGATTATATTTTTTGGTTATCATTATTAAGATTATAGTTCAGTATCATCAAATTTACCATTTTTGGTTTTGTTTGCATTTTATGACTGAAATCGAAACATTGAATAAAAAAAACATTGGATTTCAAAGAAGATTAGAGATGTTTGAACATTTTTAGGTTATGCTCGTGATTTTTCATAGAAAATTGGTATAAATTTTAAAGAAGATGTATAATTTTAGAGCAATTTTAGGTTATTTAAAAAATTTTAAACATAAATTGGTTATTTTAAACAAAAAATAATAGGTTCGAAAGAATATTTACAATCTAAAATAATTTTTTGTTATATTACTGTTTTTTATGTAAATTTTCTATTGTTAATAAACAATAATTAGATTTCAATGAATATTTACAATATTTGAACGAGAACTCGATATGTTAGCCCTTTTTTTTTACTGGAAATCGGTTATTTTAAATAAAAATCATTTGAGTTGGAAAATTAAATATACAATTTTGAACAATTTTAGGTTATGTTAATTTTTTTTAGTAGTAAACTGGTAGTTTTTATTTAAAAAAATGTAGTGATTTAATTGCCTATCTATATTATTTAGTGTACAAAAAATTTACATATAATTTCTGAAGTTAAGATATCAATTTTCATCAAGTAGTACAAATATTGTCCTAGATTTTTTTCTATTATTTTGTTGTTCAGTAGTAATGAGTGACTAAAACAGTGTTAAAAAAAAGCATTAGAGCAACAAGTGATTTAAAATTTTTATGAGGATAAGAAGACGCCGAAAAACTGGGAAGTTAAGCCACACCTGGGACTTCCTATGGGTCCTTAAATTCTTGCAAGTGACCATTAACTTCCGCCCCTTTTGGTCAATGAATGGCCGATTAGCTATAGAAACTGCGACGGGAAAAGCAAATTATGCAATGTGTGCTTCGACGAGCAAAAAAAATCACAATATGAGTTGAGACTTGTCGGCGCTGTCCTTTCCAGCCTTAAAGTCGTCCCACCCGGATCTTTGTCAAAGCACGACAGGTGTTGAGCGCCTCTTCTTAGAAGTTCTTTTTCGTCCTGTTATACGAGTATACATTATAGGTTATAGTTATAAGTAAGTGAATCATGGATTTTGTCATACTATCGCAACAAATAATTAGCGTCATTGTTTGAAGAGAAAAAATACTGCTTAACACCCGCTTGTTACGATTTAGAAGTTTTCTTACAAAACGAAAAATTAAACATTCTTTAGGTTTTTTGCCTTACAAATTCAACCTATTTTTTGGCGGACGAAAGAGGTTTGTATTAATCAATAATAATTTAGGACATAGTTTTTCTTGTAAATTGATCGCAATTGATAAGATTCATACAGAAATTGGAACTATTATGAAAACCATCTATAATTTTATTATATAAAAATCTACCAGTTGTAAGAGGATTCGACGTACTATGTTAGTTTTTTATTTTTCAAAGTTAGCCCCCTCCCATCCTCCTGACTTCCACTAGAAATCTGACTTCACCTTCTTTTTCTCCACCGCTACCCAGCTTAAAAACGGTCTTCGTTACTTCGCCTTGGCTTGCACACACTCACACTTGGGATATCGGCGCCTCACTGCTTTTCGGTACTGCATCAAATCTTCTTTTCCTTCGGTGCAGGCGCACAGACGGGCGAAATGAAAAAACGATGTTCAAAATAACCTGCAGGTCACAATTCTTCTTCGATTTTCAATTTTTTTTTTTTGAAAAATTCAGCATTAAGTTCTTTAAAAATCTGTCTAGGCCAATTTTTAAATCTTTGTATGTTTAAATTTTTATAGAGCTGCAGATAGCGAAAAGAATGTTGATTAAAATTTTTTTTTTTATTTCTCTGTGAAAATTTTTCTTAGTGGCATCAGGTCTCAGGTTTGATGCAAAAGGTTCGGCGGAAGAAGAAAAATTTGTTGATATGTCAAGTTATTTGATGTAAACAAATATTTGCAACAAATAGCCAGTATGATGGATTATGTTTTTGCGAAATCGCTCGTTAGGGCAATGAGGTGAAATGTGATCATGAAAATGTGGTATCCGATACAAATTGTTAGATTTATTAACAATTATTATAAACAAATGCATGATTTGAACAGTTTCAGGCAAAGACGAACCGAATTTTCTTCCAATTATCTTCGAATCTCATTGCCTGTGATCCACTTTAATTTATTTTTGTCATCAGATATAATTTGTTAAATTTCTGAACAATTATTATAAACAAATGCATGATTTGAACAGTTTTAGGCAGAAACGAACCGAATTTTCTTCCCATTGTCTTTGAATCTCATTGCCTGTGATGAGCGCACTTCGTTGTACACAGAATGTGTGGCCCCAGGCAGCCAATCGGTCGTATTTAATAATTAAAAAATAAATTTTCAGTACTACGCTCATTTTTATGCACAAGAAAGTAATAATTCCATTTTTCAACCTAAAGTTTAATAAATGAAGAAACCTAAGTTTTTGTTGGAGACCAAAAGGAAACAAAATTACCTTTTTTCATTAAAAAATGTAAATTTTAAATTGTATTACCCCTCCGGGTTTATTTAAAAAAAAGTACATATTTAAAATTTTTAGTCTTGCTTCGTACATTTTAAAATTTTGTTAATAAATACTGCTTTTAGTGCTTAAATAATTTCGAATTAATATAGCGTTTGATATTACAAAGTAAGAACCCAGAGACGTAGGTGCGCACTTTTCGTACTGGCATTTAGCACACTACACTACTATTATGAATATAAATAAACTAGAAACATTTTGAAATGAAAACACATTCCGTTTGCAAAAAACAAAAATAAAGACTGATAAAAATTTGAACAATTTAAAAACTTATCTCGAAAAACATCAGAAATTCTCAAATTTAGGGATTTGTCCAATCAATATGAATCTTCGCGTGATTGGAGCGAGAATATATGGGAATGCGAACACTCTCTTCAAGTCTCAAACGAAGTTGGCGGCAAGGGGCGTGTAGAAAAGAACTATTAGGACTTTGTAATCTAGCCGGTAACTTTGGCTTATAAATTAAAATATCGAGAAAAGGCCTCTGATTAAGAAAAGCAAGCTTACTTTTTCAAAAAGTGGAACGTTTATTATTTAAACAATTTTTCTCAAACAAATATGTATATATTTTTAATCGATGTGATTAGGACTATCGGTTCACCAAAATATTTGTGCTACGCTCACCGACTTTCGGTGAATCTAGCCACCCTTTTCTAGCTTCCCTGAAATCACCGAAAAAAATGCATTTTTGGTACAATTTCCCGTTTTCAAGTTATATCCTGACAAGGAATTAAATTGTCACTTAAATAAATTGACATATACTCTGGCATTCCCATTTAAGAGGGCTGGGGACAAGAGCTTTTGTAAGGTCATTGTCTACCACTATTTTCTTTTAAAGTACAAAGAAGAATATGACTTATGCGGCATGTCTGCATTCAGAAAAGAATGCTCTATTTCTCTATTATTTTGAACTTGTAATAAACATTTATTATATTAGCAATAAACTTAGTTGCAGTTACCCTACTTTGAAGCCTAATTTCTCGGCTCGCACCCAGAAAAAAGTTTTGTTGAATCAAAAAAACTTTCTTTAAATGAAAGAAATTCTAGAATTGATATACGGCAAAAGAAGCATTTGTTTGATTTAAAGAATTTTTTGTTCTGCGCAATCTCGTGGCACATTAGGAATGTGGATTAAAAAAATCTTTCTTTGATTCAAAGAAATAATTCACTTATTTCAAATTATTGACTCTAAAAGAAATTATTTCTTTGATTGTTCCTAGTAACTGTTTTGAATCAAGAAAATCATTTGAACAAATAATTTATTTAAATAAAAGAATAAAGTACGTGACGTCATTTATGAAAATCAAATAAATTTTCTTTTGATGTAAAAATATTTGTATGTTGAATCAAAAGAACCTAGTCAAAAAAGTTTTTTTTTAATTTAAAAAGATTTTTTTTCTGGGTGCGTAATATCTATTTCACAAATTAACAATATAATAGCAGGCTATTTATTGACTTTTCAGCTACAAGTATAAGTATCTATTTTAACATTTTTCTCTAATAAATATGAAAAAAAGAATTCTACGAAGTGTCTGCATGGAGTACATGTAAGGCAAGTAACTACCGATCATGGCGGCCAAACATTACGGAAATCTTTAGGCACGTCCACGCTGTAGTACTCACTGCAATGCCCTTTACATCACCCCGGACAGCTGCAGGGCCCTAAGCCCGAAGGTCACAATGCCTACGCTAACTGTGATTAACATCTGGCAGCAATCTGAAGAAAATCTTCTAAGGTTCATTTCTGAATTTTCTCTTCAGTCTCCAATAATATGAAAGAAATTTTAAAGTTCCCAAAAAATTTGCTAAAAGTATTTCTGTGACGTTCTACGGATTCGCACGTTTCTTGAAATTCTGAATCGAATGATATATACTTTTAGGAGTCACATTTTTCATATAAAAAAATTATTTTATTAACAATAAGCTTAGTCAAAGTTACCCTACTTTAGGAGACTACTGTCTCGATTCGTAATGATTATTTCACAAATTTACAAAACAATTGTCTATTGACCTTTCAACTATAAGTATATGTGTCTATCTAAACAATTTTTCTCAAGCAAATATGAAAAAACAGAATTCAACAAAGTGTCTGCAAGGAGTAAATTTAGCGAAAGTACCTACCAATCCTAGCGGTACTTCAAAACAAAGTTATATACTTCTAGGAATCACTTTTTTTCATAAAAAAATGTTATTTTATTAACAATAAGCTTAGTCAAATGTACCCTACTTTAGAAGACTACTGTCTCGGTTCGTAATGGTTATTTCACAAATTTACAATACGATAGTAGTCTACTGACTTTTTAACTATAAGTATATGTATCTATCTGAACAATTTTCTCAAACATGCATTGGAGTGAGTGGAACAGCGTGGGCGTGCGCCTAAAGTTTTCCGTAATTTCTGGCCGACAGGATCGGCAGTTGCTTGCCTTAAATTTACTCCATGTGGACACTTCGTAGAATTCTGTTTTTTTTCATATTTATTTGAGAAAAACTGTTCAGATGGATACTTATATACTTGTAGCTGAAAAGTCAATAGACTGCTCTCATATCGTAAATTTGTAAAATAATCATTACGAGCCGAGAAATTAGTCTTCAAAAGTAGGGTAACTTTGACTAAGCTTATTGTCAATATAAGAAATGTTTATTACAATTTCAAAATAATAGAGAAATAGAGCATTCTTTTCTGAATGCAGACATGCCACATAAGTCATATTCTTCTTTGTACTTTAAAAGAAAATAGTGGTAGACAATGACCTTACAAAAGCTCTTGTCCCCAGCGCTCTTAAAGCGAACACAATATTCGCGCAGCTTCGAACGTAAACAGGCAGGGATGCGTGAATCATTCCTGTTGGATTCCGAAACCTGATGCAACCAACGTGGCGAGAGTGCGGCCCTCCCTGCTGTTTGTCACGCTTTACGGATTTGTCTTCGTTTTTGGTCTAAAGTTTAACTGTGATGTTAAACTTTCGTCTATTTGGACAGAAAAACCATCTTTTAAAAAAATTCAATTATACATTTGAAAATGCAACTATTCTTGGTTAACGGCATTGACACTTTTTCTTTCTTGTTTTAAAATTCGACATTTTGGTTCAAAATTTAACTTGTTTATTGGCATTTTAATTATTTTGTGAAAATTCAACTAGTTTTTTAAGAAGTAATCTTCTTGTCATAAATTCAACTGCTTTGTTGAAAATTCACCCTTTTGGATGCAAAATTTATCTTTTATGGTAGAAAAATCATGGTTTTTGGTTGAAATAAATCTGTAACTTTCATTTTTTTTCAATTTTTATTTTAAGTTGATTTATTTCGTTTATAAAAGATTATATATTGAAAATGTTGCGAGATTAGTATTTTGGGATTTTCAAAAATGAATTTTTGCGACCACTCTGGTATAAACTAAAACATCTAATAACTGAGACTCACTGAACTCTCAATTCCGCGAAATGTTCAATGTTTCAAATTCCTGGAAATAGTAGAGGTAGAAGATTGAAATAGTGCACTTATTTTTCGTTTATATTTACATTTATTTGAAACAAAATAAATTTGGGTAAGAATCCATAATTAAAATTGGAGCAAGACTTTAAGGGTGAAATGCACCGTAAAACCGAAAGAAAATCATCTTCCAAAATTATATTTACATTTACTTTTTTAGTCATTTTCTGAATACTGTAACATGTCGAGAAAGAAGCGTGAAAAAATGCTACTATGTGTGTGGGTGGTTGAGAATGAAGGGTGAAAAGTATGCAGTGAGAAAAATAATAAAAGCGGGCGAGAAAAATATAAAATAGGGAAGGAGTGCAGTCAGGGGTGGATGGATGTGATTCAGCATGGGTTCGCATGATGCGGCAGCGTCAGTGGCAACAGTAAGTTAGGGAGGGGAAGCTGGAACATAAAAAAGATACAATGTCGAGAGGTTAGTGGCTTAGTGTTCGCTTCTGCCAAGGTCCAAGTCTCAACAGACGATGCAGAATCCACAGAATCCTGCCGTGGATTGTGGCATTGTCGGTCCAGTCCAGCGTGAAAGTTGATTGACCGACTGCCCATGGTGCCTGCGAATCTCGAATCTATTCCTCCTTTGTATTCTGTTCGTCCGAATTGAACTGAACGTGCCCCCCCCCAACCCTTTTTCTCCCTTCCTATTTAGAAGGCTTGCTGATTTGAGGCGGGAGAAGAAAAATCTTTTTTCCTTCGTAGATAAAAGGCTCGTCGCACACTTCTAGTTATAGTCCTCTGTTTACAAACAAGGGAAGAACGTTCACTTTTACTTTATCGAAACTTTATTTAAAAGCGTAGCTTAATGAAAGACGGATCATTTTAAAGGTGAAAATGTTGTACGTTAATGAGCCGAAAAGTAATGTTATACAAAATTTTTTGTAGCTTGCAAATTTGAAAATGTGATAAAAAGTAAAGAAACTTGACCGCTTTTAAAGACAGTGAACTTTGGAGCATAGTTTTTTATTGAAAAAATAATAGGAAAAATCTGAAAAAATCATGGTGGTACTTTGAATATTTCTGAACATATTGCAGTTGAAAAAATTTCAAAATGTAAATAATTGTTTGTTTTTTGTACATAAATATGCAACTAAACTATCTTCGGATCTACTGAAGATAACAAAGTGATTTCAATTGGAGGTAGTTGCTTGGACTATCTGTAATAACTTCCAATTTGAAAGAAGTATTTGCTTTTTGTTGTCTTCGTGCAAATTGCGATATTGGAAGTCAGTTCTTTACACGGGAGAGAAAGTGACAGAAACCAGCGTGGTGCCTTTTTTCAGGGGATCGTTTTTGGTTTTCCTCACTATGTGCTACCGAACTTGTGCTACCCGAGCCTTCAACTGGCCGTGAACGAGGCTGAGTGAGACCCTAATGCACAGGGATGTATCCTTCGAACTTATTCCCTACGGTAAAAATTGCTCTGTGAAAGAAATATAAATATTTACTTACTTAATGTTGTAACTGATGACGGAAAAATGATCGATAAAGACCAATTTCAAATAAAATTGAGATTTTTTGAGAATGAGCAATTAAGATTGTGAAGCATTTAAAGGGATTTTAATGGTGTAAAAAAATATATTTTTCAACTCAATATTGCGGGGAAAATTGAAATTAATTTTTTTTAAATAAATTTTAAAAAAGATTTACCAAGATTTTTAATTATTTCCGAAAATTTCAGAAAATAATATAGAAAATATCGAGAAAAAAATTGTAATCAAGCGCGATTACAAAATTGTATAATAAATTTGAATAAATGTAAGAGATTTTAACAAGTTCTGATTCAGGAGCCTTCAAAAAATGTGCAAACTTATGAAAAAGTTATCTGGAAGATTAAAAGCCAATTTATTCACCAAGAAAATAAATTTTATACAAACAAAAACACCCTTTTTTACACAAAATAGAGCAATTTTAAACAAAATTGGTCAATTTTGAAGTTGGAAGGATAAATTTCTTTCGAAACAGTCAACTTTTGAGCCTCAAATTATTATCTTTTCACAGGTTATGACAATGTTAATAATAATTTTATATCAAATACTTATATTTTCATACTAATTGCTTAAGTTTTAAAGTAATTAAACAGTTAATTTCCAAAAAATACTTTTATTTAATAAAAAATTGTACAACTCTGATGCCAAGATAATGATTTTTTTATCAATCAGTTCAATTGTCACCGCGAAAATATGAAGTTTTTTACTCAATAAATTTTGAAGGAAAGAACAATTAATACAATTTTTTTAATTTTAACGAATTACTTGATTTTGCAACAAAGAAACATTTCTTCACAATACAGCATGTGCTACCTTACTTTTGAACAAAAAAAAAAGACTTTACTTTCGCAGAAAACTGTTAATTTCAACAACAAAATTTACAACAAAATGGTGAAATCATCTAACAAAGCAGATTAATTAAAAACCAAACGGTAACATGTTGAACATAAAGGATTAATTTTCAGACAGTCGAAGAGTTACATTTTCAACTGGAAAATATCAATTTTTGAATAGAAATTGTTACTACAGAGATGAAGAAAGGGATCACTTGAGAACTAAAATGACGAATCCTAAAAAAGAACAAATTTGTGAACAAAAAGTCTAGATGAAGACAATAAAAACAGATCATTTGTTAACTAAAAATGAAGAATCTTAAAGAAAAATATAAAAAAGAACGTTACCCACTGTGCTGATTATGTTTGTTTTTAATTAAAATAATATCATCATAATTTTCATACTACTTTCATTTCATGAATGAAAACAAAAATTGAGGATCGGAGGGCGTCGCAGTTTAAGAGGTACGGCCCTGGTCAAAGCCTGGTGGCAAGGTTTTGGAAGCACGTGGTGAGGAAAACCCAGGACGATCCCCTGAAAAAACGGCACCACGCTGTTTTCTGAAACTTGCTTTCCCGTATAACATACTTTTTTCAAATTGGAAGTTATTACAGATAGTCCAAGTAACTGCCTCCAATTGAAATCACTTTGTTATCTTCAGTAGAACCGAAGATAGTTTAGTTGCATATTTTTATGTACAAAAAACGAACAATTATTTACATTTTGCAATTTTTTCAATTGCATTCTGTTCAGAAATATTCAAAGTACCACCATGATTTTTTCAGATTTTTCCTATTATTTTTTCAATAAAAAACTGCTCCAAAGTTCCCTGTCTTTAGCGGTCCAATTTCCTTACTTTTTATCACATCATCACTTTTCGGCTCATTAACGTAAAACATTTTCACCTTTAAAATGATGCGTCTTTCATTAAGCTACGAATTTTTTCTCTTACTTTTTCAACGTCAAACCCAGAGGACTCGAATTTTCTCGCCGATAGTAGGTTGGTGAACAAACTAAATTTGGAATTTTTAAATATATTTTTTATTTTATTCACTGTTGCTGTGATTTTTAAAATTTCGAGGGGTGCTAGATTGCTGAGATTTGCACGAGTTCCTCCAAAGACTTATTTTAAGATTTCCCGCGCAGCAATCTGAGATTTCTCAGTGAGTAGCCTCGGCTGCATTGCCAGTTTCAAAGATTTTAATATTCCACAGCATAATCCTCTTCTCTTTTCTGACTCCTCTGCATTTTTCGGGACGACTACAAGATATTTTTTAGCAAATTCAGGATATTTTGGATTTGAGAAACAATGAAAACAATTTTTTTTGAACATTGTTATCATTACCGAAAATTTAAGAAGTTTAAGGTATCTAAAGTTTTTTGGAAGAAATCCAAAAATGTCCGGAAATTTATAGAAAGTTTCTAAAGTTACCAGAAATTTCAGGTATCCGATAGTTTTTTTCAATTTCTCGGTAATTTATCTGTAACGTATGGTAATTTATCAGTCATTTATAGTAGCTTATCACTTCGAGTTGGTCCAATCACTATTCACTACTCCCAATCAGTCTCTCAAGCGTCAACTCATAATGAAATAAGGTTATGATTCCGGCAGTCCTGAAAAGTAATTCTGAATCGAAATGCGCAAGCGCATCAGCAAGATAAAATAATCTGACTCGAACTGTGCACGCGCAGTAGATATAAAAAGTAATCTTGGTCAAAGAGCGCAAGCGCATCAGCTATAACACATCTGTCTGTAACTGCTTTTTACCACAGTTTTAAAATTGGACACTTCTTGCACGCTCTAAATGCTTCATTATTGTAATAATTTGTGTCTTGCGAAATGTTAAAGAATAAATTACAGTTCGGTAAACTTTAATAACGCAGATTAAATTTTCCAAAAGGAAAAGTAAATATTTTTAAAAGTAATCAATAATGCAGGTGGTGTAATTATTGAAAACTATTCTGTCACACATTCAGGAAAAATTGAATAAAGTTTCATGCTTTTTAGGTAATGTTTAAAAATGTAAAGTCAAGCACACTTTAAATTATGCAATGACAATAATTCCCTCAAAATCAGTTACAGAATTATAAATTTCGGTTATTCTTTCTAGGTAAAAAATGAAAGTTTGTCCACTGTGAACGAGCTTTTCATTTTTGCTACGTTAGACTTTATTCGACAGTTTGGTAAACCGACAGTCACGCAATATCTTCCATCACCTCCCTAATCTTTCAGGATCGTATGCAAGTACTGAGCACGTCGAAGATAATCACCAATTTTCTAGTTTGGAAAAGGTGTTGAATTTTCAAATTACTTACAGTCCTTAGAGCATTTCCAAGCCTACAGATTTGTGACTCAGAAAATTTTTCGTGGGAAGTTATATCAGAGAAAGAAGTAAGTGAGTCTCAAGTTTCCATCACTCACATGTTATGAGATGGATTTTTCTATATCGAAAAAAGATGGTTGTAATTACTTGGTGTTTCTACAAGATTATTATTTGTATGAAATGAAAAATATTGTTCAGTAAAATAAATTCCTTATATTCCCAAAACCTTATATCCTCGCGATCATCAATTTTTCGTACCTTATTCCTTTTTGAAATTAAAGTTTGTAATTGAAAATTAAAATTGTTGATACCTTGAATAGTTTAAAAACTTGAGGTATTGAGTGTATCGAAACAATTTTCAGTAAGTATCGGCAATATGTGTGCAAACTTCTCAGTAAAATCCGTAATAATCAGTTCGATTGATAAGGCTGCAGAAGTAAGCAAAGGTAAAAAATTAAATTGTTGACAATTGCTCAACAATTATAAATTTTTTATTTAAGAGAATAAAATATATTTCTGAAAAATCTTACAGAAAATGTAGTATCAGCGAAGTCCAATGAATCTAGACACTCCTTCGATTAAAAATTTAAATGGTAAAATCAAAATTTTAGTTAAATAAGACAGTACCATTTAATTGAATTGAAAAATAAATCAATTGAATTAATTATTAGCAAAAAATATTCAGACAGATTAATTAAATTTTTTATACACGGAGAAAAATGGATGTTTAAATGTAGATGTTCAAAGGGTAAGATTGTCCCACCTAACATCCAGATATTCA
>JAAAKG020135721.1:0-13436 GCA_010014905.2 Druon quercuslanigerum | reverse complement strand
GTCCGTAAATTCACAACTGTATTCCTCGTTAAAAGTTACTCCAAGAATGACCTCGACCTTTTTGTAAACCCCTGAGCATATAGCATATAGTTGCTTTATGCATTTCCATACTTTCTCAATTGATTCGTTTACTTTTTCTAAACGAATGTTTGGCAATATAGCAATTGCATCAAAGATTAAAAATGTATTTATTAATTTGTAGCCTTCATTTAATCCTTGGTTTATAATTGAAAGTAATTTCTTATTTTTAATAAAATCATTGGAGAATACCGATAGTTTAGATCTGAATTCTTGCAATTTATTACTTGGAATTTTATGGATATTTATTTCTACATCTTTTAAAACTTCTAATAATTGAAACAATTTTTTTCCCCAAATCTGTTTCTGAATCCTTCCCCTAATCTTAAAATATTGATCACTTGAACGGTATATTAATTCCCGAACGATTCAGAACCAATGATTCTGTTTTTTAATGTGAAAGAGCATACAGAATATTGAGATTTAACTCTTGAATATCACCTTGATTTTAAATTAAATTAGCAAACTTCCTCTCATTTATAAATGGCATAAGGGGGCACCGGTACATTTAATTTGTCAAGAGTAAACATAATCATTTTATTTAAACTATTAATTCTTGTGTAACAGTCATTGATAAACAGATTTAAAATTTATCTCTTGAATTTTTTTGTGTCGTCTTCAAAGTTTTCTCTATTCTTGACATTTGTGAATTTGAAATCTAATCTACTTTGTAAATCAACAAATTTTGCTTGGAAAAATAACATAATTTTTTCACTTCATGAGAAAAGTTTTCTGTGATTATATTTGGTTCAATTTTGTACTTAATGCATAGAAAGTATTTATTTTTTAGATCCGACTTCCATTCTCATTAATGCCAGAGCCCCACAATCTGTCAATTTTCCGCGAAATTCATGAGGATAAAAAGAATTTCAAAGAGACTTCAATTCCATTCTACTAGACAAATTGAATAGAAAAAGATTCATCATTTTGCTACTCTGTTCTAAAATCATTTGCGAATCGAAAAGTTAATCCTTTCTTTTTCTAAAAAAAAACGTCCGTAAAACGCCCACTTTTTCAAAATTAAAACAAAAATCATTGACTTTAAATTTTTCTAAATTTGATCAGTCAAAACAATTAGAATTTCACAACTTGTTCTTTTTTAAAATTAGATATTTTTAGAAAATTTTATAATAAGTTTCATTTGTCATATTAATTGAAAGAAGATTTAATTAAAATCACATTAAGCAAGAAAAATCTTGTGTATAGATTTTTTGTAATTAACTTGGAAAACTTTTTCTCTATCGCAAATTGATTTTAATTAATAATTGTCTACATACTCGTGTGGAAAAATTAAGGGGGCCCCATAGGGGCCCGCATGAATTTCCCTCAAGTCTTGGGTGGCCCATGAGGGCAATCCAGGCGAGGCCCCTCATGGTAACGAAAAACTAATCTTATGCCAGTGCTGTCACGTGCACTAACATATCTCTAGGATTATAACGCTATCATGTACTAGGCTGCTAATACTGGCCCAGCATTGAATATCTCTACCGGCGCCGGCTAGGAAAGAGTATATATAAAAAAAAGGTTACACTAAAACTGCATTGCACCTGAGTTATCTGGAAAATATGCAACAGACAAAAAAGCTTTCTATTTTAAAAGAAGTTTTCGTTTCGTCTGTTTTCAAAATGAAATTTACTACTCAGTTTGACCCGGTACGATTCAGTCACTCTTGACGATTCAAGAAAGTTCAAATAATAAATTTTCCAGGATGTGGAATATTAATAATTAAAATAAGTTTACTGATACAGAAAAACTTTTCAAAATTAATTACAAAAGTGATCAAATTAAATAATTAAATGTTGATTCAATAAATTTGACAAAAGAAACTAATTACAAAATATAAAAAATTGTCTAATTTTGGAAAATAACAAACTGTGAAATTGTAGTTGTTTTGACTGGTAAAATTTAGAACAATTGAAAGTCAGTGTTTTTTCTTTTAATTAAAAAAAAAATGAAGCTTTGAACAGTGTTTTTGAGAATCAAAACTAGTATAGTGATTATTGTTTTTTACGGAAGTGTTTTTTATACAAAAAATGATTACCTTTTCCACTCGCAATGGATTCTAGGACATAGCAGCAGAAGGATAAGTCTTTTTCACTTGTATTTTTTCTAGAAGTATCAAATTGAAGTTTCCTTAAAATTCTTATCATCATGAAATTCGGAGAAAATTGACGAGATTGTGGGGCTCTGGCAGTAATAAGAATGGCAATCTGGTATTTAAAAACTTCCTACGCATTAAGTAGAAGATTGAACTATAGTAAATCTTTTCTCACAAAATGCAAAAATCATGTTGTTTTTCCGAGAAAAAATTTTATATACAAAACAGATTAGGTTTAAAATTCACCAACATCAAGAATAGAGAAAAAGTTCAAGAAACCATAAACAAATTCAAGGGATCGATTTTAAATCAGGTTATCAGTGAATTCATCAATGTATTGTTCCATTAATTTAATTTATTCATGAATGTATTGTTAAAGGCAATAAATTAAACAAAATAAGTACTCCCAATAAAAAACTAGACAGAAAGTTTGATATTTCAATTCAAAATCAAGGATATATTCAAAAATTAAATCTAAGTATTCATTATGCTCTTTCACATGAAAAAACAGATCCATTGGTTCTGAATCTTTCAGATAATAATATACCGTTACAAGTAATCAATATTTTGAGATTAGCGGAAGTTTTCAGTAACAGATTTGGGAGAAAAAAATTTGTTCAATTATTAGAAGTTGTAAAAGATGTAGAGTAGACATGTGCAAAAAAAATCGATCCGACTTTGAACCGACTTTCAACGAAAAATCGAAATCAATTGCTGATACGATCAGATCGGTTTATAAGATTCGAACGTCCCACCAATCGAATGTTGAAAACCCAGCATTAGAACCGTGCCACATTCGGTTCGAATGCTTCGCCGATCAGCCCTTCGCTCGAATATCGAAAACCAAACTTTGACAGGCGCTGTCGTCGGATCGAGTTTTTCGATTCGTACGGTCCGTCGCTTGAATGTGGAAAACCGAACTTTGACGCGCTCTGTCATCTGATCGGTTTTTTCAATTTGATCGGCCTGACGATCGAATGTCAAAAATCCAATATGCGACTGTCAAAATGTATTTTAAGTTTTTAATTTATAATTATAATTCTAAAAATCTGAAAATCTGAAAAATGTAAAAATCTGAACCGAAATAAGAAAAAATATATATAAAAGTGAGAATGTGGAAAATTTGACTAAAATGATTTTTTGTTTACGTGGCTATACGTAATAAATGTCACTTACTGACAGGCCTAAAATTAAAATTATAAATTTCATGAAAAACAATTTGTACTGATTAAAATTGATTAATAAAAAATTAAGAAAATGACACCTAAGATTATGTAAACGAATGGTGAGACTTTGATGTATTCCATTTTTTCAAGATTTAGGTGCTTTCGGTGCAAATTCTCATCTACGCACTGAAGTTCAATTATTTCGACGTTGGGTTTTACTGGATTTACTAGGGCCTTACTCAAGGCATCGATGTGTGCCATATTGCTTCCTGTTCATTGGACAATATCAAAGGTTTACTCGCTTAACAGATTCTGCCAATGTATTCATAACTAATATAACTAAGAATTTTTGTCTATGTTTATTAGAAATATGCATAGTCTTGATAACGGCTATACCGTCGCAAGACATTCCAGCTTACAGTCATGGTTTTTTTTCTCACAGTCTTTGGTAAGTCGGCTTATCACGTAAATGAGTTGAAATTTTTTATCTGATCTTTTTTGTAAACGTATGCAGCTCTGTTTATTCTTTTAAGATAAATAATTTTAAAAACGGTTCGCTACATATAGCTGTTACTAAAAAATTATCTAAATATTTTAGATGCATTTTTAGTCCCAAGAAAATTCTCTTAAATTGACCAATTTTTTTGGTGTTTTGAAGGCTGTTTTTCTTTAGCCTTTTCTGCATGGATTGTTCAAAGGTAACCTTAAGCTAATTCTAATATGGCAATTATTTCACAATCGCCTAATCCTCCTGGATGTTTGTCGATGTTCGGCAAAGAAAAATTTATTTTTTCGCCACACTGTTGGGCTTTCTATATTCTATGACTAATCGCAGATCTTTGTTTTTTCGATTGATTACAAAGACTGGACTTTGACACAAAAAAACTGACGTGTTCAAGGTGACCATTTTTTTCTTTAAATCAAGTTCCTTCGATCCTGCTTAGATAAGGTTTCCACAGAAGGCTTATACCGAGAGGGATCGAGTAGGGACTGCCGCTGTACCCCGGGCGAGTGGAATCTTATTCCTGGGTATGATCCGGTTTCTGTGAAATTGTGGGATCTGTGGTCGATGAGATATTAGTCCCATCAGATCTTAGCAAAGCTAGATAAGCACGTTTCCATTTATCTGGGCGGCCCAGCTTCCTGTTCCTTGGCTAAGGAAGAACATTCCGTTGTTCTGTGTAAGCCCTTCTGTATTGTTCAGTCCTCCTTTTGTGAAGACTCGTTTTGTTCTTCTTCTCCAGTAACGAAAACCTCGATCCTAGTTAAAGGACCGTAGGATGAGAGGAGAACCTCGATCCTCGTGAAAAGACCGTAGGATTAGACGATAACTTCGATCCTCAAGAAAGGACCGTAGGATAGTAAGCGAGAACCTCGATCCACATGAAAGGACCGTAGGAGTAGATTAGAACCTTGATCCTCGTGAAAGGACCGTAGGATTGCGTGAGAACCTCGATCCTCGTGAAAGAACCGTAGGATTAGACAAGAACCTCAATCCTCATGGAACGACCGTAGGATTGGATGAGAACCTCGCTCCTCGTGGAAGAACCGTAGGATGGTGAGCAAGAACCTCGATCCTCATGGAAGGACCGTAGGATTAGACGAGAACCTCGATCCTCATGGAACGACCGTAGGAGTAGACGAGAACCTCGATCCTCATGGAAGGACCGTAGGAATAGATGAGAACCTCGATCCTCGTAAAAGAACCGTAGGATGGTGAGTAAGAACCTCGATCCTCATGGAAGGACCGTAGGATTAGACGAGAACCTCGATCCTCATGGAAGGACCGTAGGAGTAGACGAGAACCTCGATCCTCGTAGAAGAACCGCAGGGTAAAAAAGGAGAGAAGAGCCGGAAATAAAATCGGAAACAAGATTAAACTGATAGGACTTTTGAGTTAAAGAAAAAAGGTAAAAAGAGACTAAGTTGATTAAAAAGTTACCCAAGATCACTTCATACCACCTCCTGTGGTGGACCGGTGGAATCTTCCAGGGATGGGTCCTCTTATGTCTGTCCAGTCTTCGGCTCAGCGTGGCGATCACCGGAGAGATGAAAAATTCAGTAATAAACACTAAAGCACTCACTTGAGTTTAAAATCCTTTATTAATTGTTAAAAGGTAATCATAGTTTATCCCGCTACGGGCTAATGTTCCGCATCGAAAAAGAAAAAAAAGAGGACAAAGAGAAGAGTTTAATTTTTACTGAAAGGCAAAGTCTGTTTGCGTATATCGCCGTGAGAGATATCACAACGGCTCGACAGCCGAAGTTTAACAGAGCCCCTGCGTAGTTCGTAACATAAGAGGTTCTCCGATCTTTCCTTACTTACAGACCGATTTCAACTACCTCGCGAGTCTGCTGGTGTTGCTCGTTCAGTCGATGGCGTTCGAGCGGTGGCCAGACTTCGAATTAATAATAGTTTGTATTTTCACCACTAGTGGCGTTGATTGTGGGCGGCAAATATTCAAACACACATGGCGCTCATTGTGACGAATGACCAAGAAAATAATTAGATACTAAAATATTTTTTGATGTCAACTAAAAACCAAAAATGTTTTTTTTTAGCAGACGTCAACTTGCATAAGTTGGAACCGCGTCAATTACAATACCTGCTGATTTGCATGTACTAAAAATATTTTCAGCGAAGCCGCTATCAATGTCGTCTGAATGGTGTGATTTAAAACTTACCGATTTGCCACCTCAGTTTTCAACTATGTCGATTTTTAAAAGATTTGTTCAGCCTAGCTCTTAAGCAACGTGAAACACAGGATCGTGTTTCTTTAAAATGTCAATTAATTCGTCTATTTCATCTGGTGGTGTAAGTTTATCTATCTTAATTCTTCACACAAGATAGTAGATTCTTCGGTTAAGTTTTTTAAATTTTTTTTCATTTAAATTGAGTTTTGAGTAATGTATTTTCCCTTGGAGCTCTTGGCGTTTACAAAATGTATTCAGTAAGGTGGTGATTTAATCTCTTTTGCGGTGACAGCTGACGTTTCGCTCAATTTTCATGTCTCGATATATTATGCAAGAAGGCTTCGGGATATTCGTAGAAGGTTACAGAATTTTATTTTCTGCGAAACTCAACATTTGCAGCCAATGATTGCCAACCAATGATAACGTCAAAAATTTGCGAGTCGTCTGGAACAACACATATCGCAATCAGCAAAATCGCACTAGATGTAGTTTAAAAGTTTTCTGGTCCAATTACCTTGAGCGTTAGTCCGTACTACTGTCTTCAGATTAAATTTTTAAAGAGTTGAAGAATTTCTTGTATAATCAGAGTTTCCTGTGTAGATAAAGCCAATTTGAAGTATCTCTGTTGAACCTTATTGCGGTTGTTAAGTACACTGCCTTCTTGTGTGAACCGTTTTCTTACAGTTGGAACGCTCAATTTCCTTCTCTGGTTCGGGACAATCCTTGGCGATGGGACCAAAAGTTTTACAATTGTAACACTTGTGTTCTTCCTTTTAATTTTTTATTGGTTAATAAAAGTTCTTCCTTACGACCCCTTTCAAACATTTTTTCTTAATTTTCCTGTTATTGTATCAGATTCTATATAGTCTACTTAAAAGTTGCTACGTGACTGAATGTAAGACTGAAAATTCATATTTGAAGATTTCATTCCTGTCAACCAAAATCTGTAACAGAAAAGGTTAGAAATTATTTTTAAAGATAGATCAATTTACCGCTTAACAGGATAGTCGTCGACTAAAAGTACCAAATGTGTATTAATAATTTGGATATTGTTCTTTGTTTGCAAACTTTTCCTGCAAAAAAGTATTTCTGAATTCGACGCCTCCTCTGTAGAATACTTTATATTTTAATTAATTTGTACATTGAATCTCTCCGAGTGCACTATCTCCATATCTAAGAATAATGAATCTTTGCGAATAAGGATGCAGAAAATAGTTTGCACACTTTTCCCGCAAAAAAATTGTTACTCAATTCGACGTCTGCTGTGTAGAATAATTTCTATTTTAATTAATTTATATATTGTCTCTGAATAATGAATCTTTGCAAATAAGGATGCAGACAATAGTTTGTTAAAATTGAGCGCTGGCAATGTAGTTATTTGCTTATTTGTTTCAAATTTTTCCTGCAAAAAATTGTTACTAAATTAGACGTCTTCTGTTTGGAATAATTTGTATTCTGTATCTTTATTCGATTTTCTCTCCAGCAATAGCGAATTTTTGTGAGATTTCTGATTGTTCCCTTCGGAGCGCGTTTAAATTCTGAGAATACGATTAAAATTAGTGTTCTGCAAGGCCACAATAGGTTGTACAATACTTACCTTATTTATACGCTTCTACGTAATGCGCCGTCTCCATATGTGCTTTGAACGTTACAACACAAGAAGATATGTAACTAAATCAATAAATAATATTTTTTTAATTGAAAAATTAACATGGATTATTATCAGCGAGTTCACGGCGGCATTGTTTTATCACTGGCCACAGTTTTCCTATACGGAGACCAAGTAAGACATGTAAATAAACAATTAGAAAAAAAGAATACATGTTGCATTTTTAAATATTATTTAAAATTCCCACCAAGACATAATCAGCAATATATTATTTTGAGTGCGGTACATCACAGACTGTCTCGAACGCATGTGAGTCGCACTAACACAGAATAGTTCAAGTAAGTGAGCAGTGTGATTGGTTATTCCTTCACCGTAGACCTGATTTGACGATATTTGACGATAACGGCCAGCCTGGTCGGCAGAGTGTTAAAAGCTTTCTTGTTGAGAATGGCTGGAAAGTATATCTGATTACTGCAGCATATTACAAGTTTAGCAATAACACTTTGCCGGGAGGAGTATAATGAAAACCAAATCCCGAAGGGTGTAGAATCGCCTTTCAAGAATTTCTCTTATGTCCATCAGTAATTTAGTGGATAGCGTTTTCTCAAATCTGGTTTTGTTAAAATTCTAATATTTTCAAGGTTCGACATCTCGTGAATGCTGGCTTACGGACTCTGCTACAATTGTCCGTTGAATTTTACAGGACGGACGATTGTAGCAGAGTCCGTAAGCCAGCATTTGAGTAGTGGGGATGCGTCTACGAAAAGTACCCCCTTCCCCTACCACTATATCGTTAAATACCCACCTTCAACCACAACATCGGTTAGGATAAGAAAATAAAAATCGATTTTTCGCGTATGAGGTCCCTTTCTTCGCGGACGGTCACGGTTTAATTCACAAGCATAGAAGATCCCTGAAAAAATAAAAATTAGAGATCTTCCCAGAAGAAAAATGTCCACGTGAAAATACGAGTACATAGGAATCCACGCAGATCTATACTTGGAAATACACGTGACTTCGTCCATTCATGTGAATTTTGGGTGATATATAAAAAATATTTCCACTTGAAAGTTTACATGTAACCCCATCTAGATTTACTGATTGATATCCATTAATATAGTACAAGACAGACTTGCTGAGCAAGGATAACTTCGCGACCGAACCAGATGGTACGCTTCTAATCCCATTTCATATGAAGAGCTCGAATAGTGGTAAAGTAAAGATATTTTGTATCTGCGGACTAGAATGAGAGATGACCACACGTCATTACCACTAATCCAGTATAATCTAACTTTGCAGAAGAAATGGAGGTAGAAGCGCACCATAAGTTTCGGTCAGGAATTTCTCTTTTTTGGACAGGTTCCTACTTAAAGTTCACGTTGAACTTGAAGTTCATTATATGTTGTATGTAAAGAAATTCAAAATTCACATTTTTCTAAATAACTTACTTATTTGAAAAAATGTTTAAATCTTCTCGATCATTGACATTTAAATATCTGCATTCCAATATAAAGAATAAATCTCCAAGTACCTGAATTTGTGGTTCTAAAACTTTTATTTAACCAGACTCAAGTGTCCCTACTTATATGGCTGTATAAAAATGATAAAATAAATCGAAAATTTCTTTTCCGAAAATTAGTTAAAGTTTTAGTTTCTGAATAATAAAATATTCAAGCTGGGCGAATAAAGCACGCGGTGAACTTTCACGGTCACGTGGACTTTCAAGTAAAATTGCACGTTAACTGTTCCACTATACCACCCAAATTTCACATGACTTGACGAAGTCACGTTTACTTTCATGTATAGATCTGAGTGGATAGCCTATATATTTTCACGTGAACATTTACGTCTGGAAAGATCTCCAATTATTATTTTTTTCAGGGATCTTCTAAGCTTGTGAATTAGAGCATTACTGACACAAGCCTGTGAAACAAAAGTTTTTTGACTTTGTTTCCGAATGAAGAGTGATTTCTTACGTAATTTTGTTCTCTTTGTAATATGTGTTCAGAAGTTGCCCATAAGTTCAGATTTTGCAGGTATATATATATATATATATGAATATCGGCTGCAAATTACGATTTTGGCTGTTCTTGTCACAATTTTGCAAGCAAATCCATCTTTTTCGAATTTATTTCTACCCCTTTCAAACACCCTTTCTTATCTTCCAAAGAGGTTTTTTTTTACCGAGATATCGAATTTGAAGATATTAGGATTTTCACAGTACCATATTTGAGAAAATGCTATCCCCTGAATTACTGATAGAGAAAAAAATTCTCTTCATCTTTCCATTTTATCCAATGTGTTTTATTGAAATTCTACTATCCTTAAAGCGCAATATCTCGGCTAAAAAACACGTCGTACAAGGCAAACCTACCATACACCCTTCGGAATTTTGTTCCAATTCATACTCCTCTCTAAAATAGGTTATTACCAAAGTTTTAATATGCTGAAGTAAGAAGATGCACTTTTCAACTATTCTCGAGAAAAAAACGTTTTTAAAAAATGCATTCACGTTGCATAGACGTTGAAGCGAGTCTTTCATTTGTATTTATTCTATTCTTATTATATTATTTTGATGTATTTTAGTTTTATATTATCATATGAAAATAATAATAACAAACTATAAATATTCTTTTAGTTAAAGAAAAATAGGAGTTTTCTTTCTTTTAACTGTTCTTGGAGTAAAAGTGGTAAATTTAATTTCACTAAAGATAATTTGAATGAAAAAATAGCAGAAAATGCAGGCAGAAGGAATTAAGCCCATACCTTTCGGTTGCAAACCCGAACTGCTAAGTGAAAAAATAAATTATGTCTTGGCTAACAGTTAGGGACATTTCGTAATGTCATAAGTTAGAGACTTATTTGATTCGTTTGGATCGATCCTAATCTCGGCGTTGCGCATTAGCGGGCTGTTCCCTAAAAATCTTTGAAGCTTTAAAAAAAACGGACGATCGGGAGTATCCTTGGAAATAAAGTGATTTTCTTTTGAAAAGTGTATCGTTCCGTGTCTGAATTGACGCGTGAGACCCATCAGGGATCAAAAAGTGTACTTGCGAACAAATTTAAGTACCAAATTCAAACATCCTCTTTCTGTCAGAAATTCGAAATGAGGGAAGGATTAGTGCGACTACAAATCTGTGAAGAAAGTGATGTTTGAAAATAAAAAGAAAACGTGAAAATAAGTCAGAGCAAATTTCAAACAGTATTAAATGCCCTAAAGCTCGTAGGATCGACATGACGTGCATAGATTTTTAGGTCTAACTGGTATTTTAAAAAAGTTTATTCTCAAGTTTTTAGAAGTCGCGGAACCACTGCATCGACTCATAGGAAGAGACATCGAATTTGCTTGGAACTAAACCGAAAACTGCTTTAAAGAACAGATTCAGAAAATATGTAGCGAATTGTTTTACAAATTATTGAACGAAAAATCAAAAACAGAGCTGCATAGGAAACTTGCGAAAATACGTTTACCAACGACTATGAGAAAAAATGCCTTTCAAGTAAACTGGAATTTATTGCGATCGTTTAGGCGTTATCAAAACTACGCATATTTCTAATGCAGATAAAATTCTTAGTTTAAACTAACTGTCAATCACTAATTTATTTAAGTTAAGCGAGTATACCTTTCACATTTTCTATCCACCAGGAAGAAAAATAGCACGCATTGACGCCTTGAGTAAGACCTCAGTAAATCGAGTAAAACCCGTCGACGATATAATTGTGCTCCAGTACTGTCACAATGATAAGGGAATCTTATTTTTTGCCAAAGATGAGAAGATACGTGAAGTCACACATTTAAGCGTGTTTATACTGCTTAATGACAAAAGCTGAAAGAAGCCGATAAGTAGGTGAAATTCATCCAATTCCTCCAGAACATCGAACCTTCGGCATTACACACGTCGAGCGCGAAGGGCCACAACCGTTGACTTAAATAAAATACCAGTAAATTTTAGTTATGACGTACAATCTCTACAAAGTTCTTAATTCTAAAATTTTTAAAGGACACCAAAGCTTTGAGCTCCATTCAGATTAATCTCATACAAAGTTCATAAAAAAATTTAAAGGACTTCTTTTGCCAGTGACTCCGATGATTTAATCATATTTCATTCGGACTCAGACCAAAATACTCGATTAACCGACCAAATTGATTCTTTTGCGATAATTCCTCTTTAAGCTTAGATTAGTTGGGAATGCTCGAGTTTATTTTATTACCCTTTTCATTTTCAGTGTAAAATTAGCATACACTTTTTTAAAAATTTATCTAAGGTCGAGCCACACTTATAGGATGCCTTATTGTTAAGACACATTGCGTAATGTCACTATTTAGGCAATTTTATGATTCGTCAGGCCCGATGCTAATCTCGCTAGTGCTATTAGCAAGCCAATCCATAAACACCTTTGTGCCTTCCAACATAATAAAATAGTATATTTTTTAACAATCTGTTCGTTGTTCGTTTGAACCATCCCATCACATTTACTTTTAATATTACCGACATTTTAAAGACTCTCGCATTATCGTCCATATGACAATTGTGGAATTTTTTAAAAGTTCTTTTTCTTGAAAATGGCTGAAAAGCGCATATTATTAAGAAACACGTATTTTTAAAAGCACGCTTGAAACCGGAAGAAATATATCGCATGGTACAATTAGTAATATGTTAAGTGGAAAAACATTTGACTCACCTTGATATGAGTGACCAAGAGATCCCAAATTTTGGATTGTGGTCCATTTTACCCCTTATATCAGGAATATCTGATGTGATGGCCAATTTCTGACGGTCGGTTTAGATTCAGCGCTTGCAAGTACGTAAGAAAAAACTCTTTTAGAGTTTTGTAGTTGATTGGTCTTCTTTGATTGCAGGTATTGACGTCGAACAAGTGACAATCGTTGTGAATTTTGATCTACCTATGGATCAGAATCGAAAAGCAGATTGTGAAACTTATTTGCACCGAATCGGAAGGACAGGAAGGTTTGGAAAGTCTGGTATAGCTATAAATTTGGTAGATAGTGAACAGTCTATGCAATTGTGCAAAACCATAGAAGAGCATTTTGGTAAAAAGATTCACTACTTAGACGCTGAAGATGCCGATGAAATTGAAAAAATTGGTGCATAATACTTTTTTGTAAGTTAAAAACATTTTTATACGTCAACATAAAAATTGTCTAATAAAAAAAATTTTAATACAAAAAATTAATGCACTTTTTTGTTTCATCTATTCCCCTAAAAGACGTTTTTTTGGCTCTTAAAATATTTGCCTTATCTATCTGTTTTTTATCTATTAAAAATCAGTCGTCGTTTAGGTGAAAATTTGAATTTATACCTACGTTCAAATAATGTGAGAGAGAAACTACTATAAACAAAAGTTCAAGTTTGACTGAATAATAATATCAATAATAATAATAATATTCGATCCCTGAGTCGGTACCTCTGGAAATTTTTCTATGTAACTTTTCTGAGGTTCTGGTGGTTCGGAACCCACCTTAAGCTGTAGGTCCCCCCATCGTGCTCTTGACTGCAACCCAGTCCGTCAATGATGGGGTAAAAACCAGGCCTTGTCCAATATGTCGTGGCTCAAAGCTCTCATCAGATCACTTGATTGCATTATATAAATGCGTCGGTGACTGATGATATACCTGGACAGCCCCGTGCAAAACTATTCTAAATATATGAAAATCCAACTTTAACCAAAAATGTCTTCGACACGTTGGACTTTAACCATCTTAAGCCTGTGACAACATTTTAATTTTATCTACTAATCACTTGCCGCGTTCGCGACCGTGTTTAGTAGC
>JAAAKG020135720.1:0-13436 GCA_010014905.2 Druon quercuslanigerum | reverse complement strand
AATTTTTAGTTATATTTTACAAATTTGAACTTATCTTTGTTTAACTTTATTTAATTATAAGCTTTTAATCAATTCTAGAAAATATACATTTTAGCAGAATCTATAAATAAATCATTAATGAGTAATGAACATAACAATCATTCAATTTATTTAATCATTAAATAATTTCCATGATCGCAAACATTAGAAAAAATGACTGAAATAAAGATATTTGAAGCAAAAAACAAATATTATTATAGAAATTATAGCCAATATTTGATTACACAAACTTAATGCAAATAATAAATTTATCCAAATTAATTGAAAACAATTTATGTTCAGTTTTTCAAACAAAAATCAATCAGTCAATAGTTAGTTAATCAGTTTAAATAATAATAAAAAATAAATAATCTTTTCATATAATTCCATAAAAACTTAAAACATCTTTACATATAAATTTGGAGATGAAATTCAAATAATTATTTAAAAACATCGAAGGCATTTTTAAAATAATGAAATTGGAATAGGGAAAATTATATATTGTTTTTATTAAAAAATATTAATTATTCTGATTTTATATTTTGCTGAAAACTCAAAATTGCATTTCTAAAAAATTTCATGTATTGTTTCAGTACCTTTTAAACTAAGTCCAGGTAAAATTAAAATATATTTACAAGTAAGTTTAAAAAAATAAATGAGGTATTCACACATTTTACGTGTATTAAAGAAATTTTAATCAAACTAAAGAAATACATAAATTGTACACTATAATATAACACTGAGGATATTCAATATAAGTACAACCATAAAACGAAAAATAAGTAATTTAATGCACATATTTTAAACTTTCCTGTGCAGTAAATTTAAGAAATAATAAATATGATAAAGTTTTTTACCAAATTCTAAAAGAAAAAGATGGAACATTTCTTTGCTACTTGCCTTGATATAAAATCTTAAACAATACCAATTCAAAAATCGCTTGCCCACATTAATTCTAAATGGAATGGAAAATTTAAACATAAAAAGAATTAGAATTAATTAAAATGTGAGTCCTCAATTGCGTTCCATCACTTTTTTGCGTCTCAGTAAAAGTTCTCTAGTTTTAAAGTTACATTAAAAACCCCCTAAATTCCATGCAACATCTATAAAATGATTAAAATTTCAATAGCGGCTACGACAATCTTGATTCGACTTCTTCTTAAAAAGATTTTGACATCCAAAGTTTAATTTTTTAATTAAACTAATGATACACAGTTTTTAGTGAATCTTCCTTCACAACAACTTTACTGAAACGATCTGGGAAGATTGGATTCCTTTTGCCTACTTGACATTCCTTAATTTCATCTGCTGTCATATTCTCAATTTCGCCGCTTATCATATTTATTTTTACTCTGAAATGAGTTCTGCACCTATATATTGCACGGAGCTGTCCACTATACTCTAATATTGCAAAAATATCACCATTCGATGTTGATAATACAATGTGCTCTCGGTTTGGCACCGGCACATATCTACCTCTTTCTGGTAGCAATCTAATTTGTTTGTCGATAGGAAAAACATATCTTCGAAATTCGAATCGCTGTTCTGAATTTATGCGGGGAATAAGGCGAATATATCCAAGTTTTTTAAGTGAATATCCTAGTACTTTATGAGAATGAGCCCAGCCTGAAGGAGATATTGACCTGGCACGACTAGAAGACCCCTCAGGAGAGATCCGTTCAGGTGAAAGTTGTCTGCCAGGAGAATGAGGAGAAGGACTAGGATTATGAGCTTCCAGTGAATCGGAATTTTCCAAAACTTTAACAAAAGTGTGTGGGAAGACTGGGCAATGTTCCCCTACTGGACAATTCCGCACTTCAACCCGCGTCATGTCCCTAATTGCGAGGCTTATCATATTAATTTTTGCTCTTGAACGATTTGTATTCGTTCTATATAGTCCACGAAGAAAACCGCTATGCTCTAATATTGCAAAAATATCCCCATCGGATACTGATAATACAATATAGTCTTGAGTTGGCAGAAAACTATAGCTCCTCTTTTCCACCATCATTCTAATTGGTAAACAAGCAGGAAAAACGTATCTTCGAAATTCGAATCGAATGTTCGGATTTGTGCGGGGAATAAGCCGAATGTATCCAAGTTGTCCAAGTGAATATCCAAATACTTCAATAAGAGGAGGGCTGCCAACAAGAGGCCTGTTACCATCACGTAGGGGAAGATTCACAGGAGAAGTCCGATCAGGTGCACGCTGTCTCCTTGGAGTTGAAGAAGAAGCAAGATTATGTTCGCTTGGAGCACTTTCGTTGATGTGTGAACAGCATTCTGCGAGAAGAGATAGATTGCAAGCAGAAGTTGAAGGTGCCTCAGGATTGTGTTCAATATTAGGATTGCCTTTGTGCCGTAAACTGCATTCTGAAAAAAGAAAAAAAGATTTTGTTTTTCTCAATATTTATGTATCAAAGTTTTAGTTGAACTATCTTTATATGTCGTAAATAACTTAGTTAACATAAAAATTATAAATCATTCATTAAATGATTCGGAGTTTGTTCTTTGCCTCATTTCATAAATTTCCCTAAAATACACTATCAGCGGCAAAGCGCAAGATAAATATATCATCGAGAGCTGGAAAAAAGTTGGGGGTAATGCGAAACAAAAATAGGATAAAGAATAAGAAGGTTCTTATCGAGCAAAAATTCACGACGAAGGAAAGGGATGTGCAGAGAATTCTAAACGACCATGCTAGAAGGGAGAGGAGTTAAGGAAGAGCGGCAGAGGTAGAGTGTCGAAAAATAAAAGTACACAGGAAAATTTGGTTATGCGACTAGTAGAAGGAGGTGTTTAAGAAAGTGCAGGGGAATTTTTTTCATGGTAAGTAGGGGGGTGCGAGTAAATCAGGGTGGAGGAGTATTAAATGTGCTTTACTGGAACGCAGCAGGGGTTAAGAAGAAGGAATAGGATTTCTGGAGGTGTATTCAGGAATTTGATGTGGTGGGATTGGTAGATACGTAGGTAGAGAGAAGGAAATGGGATAGAGTAGAGTCAAAGATGACAAGGAGGTATAGGTGAAGGCTACAGGAGGCGGTCAGACTGAAGAGGAAAGGAAGGGCTATTGGGGGAATTATAACAGGGAATAGGAATAGATTAGAAGAAGAAATTCAAGAGAAAGAGAGGGGGGAGGCAGGGCGTGATCTGCGAACAGCATTCGAAATTTGTTTTTTGCCTCATGAAATAAATCACCCTAAAATACATAACTAAGAGAATCAGAAGTGTCCGTGGTGGCTACTTTACCTGAAAAGACGGGAAATGACGACGAATTTTCACAGGACTAGAAACTTGATTACATTTTTTTCTATTTTAACTACATTCTCACATGCCCTCGCTTATATAATCCAAACTTCAACTTTCGATAATTTAATTCCTCTAGGGACTTCTTGTTTGCTCTTAAGGGCAGGGTCACCACCATATGCATGTGTGCGTTGCTTAAAATATAATAAAAATGATAGATATATTATGTTATTATATTTACCAATACAATTAAGGATGACCGGAAAAGTAAAGACAAAAGTATAGACTATCCTCATTTTCGCAAAGTAGGAAAGAAACTGATTTATGCTACAGAGAATAATTTGGTTCAAAATGGAGAATGATGAATATTTGATTGCATCATTACAGTACAAATGTATACTTATCTCACATACATTTGAGATAAATCCATTATACGCGTCAAGGTTTTGCCTCTGCGATATCTCTATCACTATTTTTTTCATATTATTATCATTATGGCTATTCAAATCGCAGCTTAATGAGATAGTTTTGATTTTATGTGAAAATTCAGTATGACGGATATCATAAAATCTCGCCGTTTTCAGAATTACTGATTGACATAACTTTTAAAGAAATTTAAAAATTTTTTTTTTAATTTTTAAACCCTTTAAGAATAATTGAAAATTCTTTTTCAGGCCAAAATAGGGAATAGAAGACAAAATATTATCTCGAAAGTGATATGAATCCGAAAAAAAGATTTTTACGTATATGTTTATCGGTCTTTATTTTAGTCTGTATGCATGTATGTATGTGAAAATATGTATATGAGAACGATAACTTTTAAGACAATATTTTTCAAAATTCAAGAATAATTTCACATTTATTCTTAGTACCTGGAGAAACAAACATCATCTCTCAATTACTTTTTTTGACAAAGAAAAAATAACCAGAGTTATAGGACGTGATAAATTAAAAATAAAAATAAAATGAAAATATTCATCTAAATAATTTACGTTATGACAAAGGTAATAAAAAATTCAATTTTTCAAGAAAACTATGCAAGATACGAAAAAAGATAAACCATAAGAAATTAGGCACCCAAAAAAGATCTACAAATTTGTTATTATTATTTACTTATTGATAAAATGCGTAGTTTTTCTTTTAATCGTAAAAAATAAGATTTATATTAAAAAAATGAAATCTTTAAAAAAATTATGTAAGTTTCGAATAATCATAAATAAATAAAAAATTCATTGAAAAAAGATCTACCAATTTGTAACAAATTGTTTTACCTGCTAAAATTTTTAGCATAAACATTTCAACAAATTTTCTTTAAGCCACTTTTCACTTTACGCGATTATGCATATTTTTGGTTGAAATCTTTAAATTGTCATTTAACATAAACAAATAAAATTTATGGAAAAACGACAAAAGTTGCATAAAGAAGTATAATAACGAAATTGTTTTTTTATATGATCCGCACTTTTCTTTAAATTTCAAAATATAATAACGAAAAAACGTGTGTTTTAATACCCATGCATATTATCAATTATTAAAATATAAATTCATTAAAAATTTATAAAAATAGGTATAGTATAAGTATAGATAAGTCTTGGAAAATACTTAAAAATCTGTAGCTTTTCGAATAAAACTAATTATTGTATAAATAGCAGTGTATAACACTGCTATTTTTCATTTTTTGTCACATTACCTTTTTCATGATCCATCAAGAGTTGACTTAACTTAAATTTTAAAAAATTTAATGACAACTACTTTTTTTATTTCTTCTAAAAACTGAGCTATTTTGATTTAATCCACAGTGTCAATTTAAAATAGGCCACGCAATTTGTCAGGCGAACTTAATTATTATTTTTATTTCTACACATTTATTACAGAAAGTTAAGTTTCATTATTTTTACATAGTACTGCCTGAGAAATACCCAGTTCAAATCCTCAACATCTGACACTTCCAAGCAGTATTTTGTAATTACTTTTATACCTAAAATTAGTAAGTTAATGCACATATTTTAAATTTCCGTGCTCTGTGAAATCAAGAAACAGTAAAAGTAGGAAAGTTGTTTACCAAATGCCAACAGTAAAAGATTCAACATTTCTTTGCTACTTGCCCTGATATAAAATTTTAAACAATAGTGATTCAGAATTCGCTTGCACATGTAAATTCTACATTGAATGCAAAATACTACATACTACATTGAATTTTTAATCTTTTAATATAATCTTGATTAGACTTCTGCGTAAAAAGATTTTAAAATCCTAGAGTTTAATTTTTTAATTAAACTAATGATACACAGTTTTAAGTGAATCGTCATTCACAACAACTTTACTGAAATGATGTGGAAAGATTGGATTCCTTTTGCCTACTTGACATTCCTTAATTTCATCTTCTGTCAGATTTTCAATTTCGCCGCTTATCATATTTATTTTAGCGCGCCAATGATTTCCAGTGGACCTATATATTGGGCGAAGTAACCCACTATACTCTAATATTGCAAAAATATCACCATTCGATGTTGATAATACAATGTGCTCTTGGTTTGGCACGGGCACATATCTACCTTTTCCTTCTACCAATCGAATTGGTTTGTCGATAGGAAAAAAATATCTTCGAAATTCGAATCGCTTTTCCGGATTTATGCGGGGAATAAGGCGAATATATCCAAGTTGACTTAGTGAATATCCTAGTACTTTATGAGAAGGAAGCCAGCCTGGAGGAGATATTGACCTAGATCGAATAAAAGGCCCCTCAGGAGAGGTCCTTTCAGGTGATAGTTGTCTGCCAGGAGAATGAGGAGAAGGACGAGGATTATGAGTTTGCAGTGAATTGGAATTTTCGAAAACTTCAACGAAAGTGTGTGGGAAGACTGGTTGATGTTCGCCTACTGGACAATTCCGAATTTCAGCTCGGGTCATGTCGTCAATTGCACGGCTTATCATATTAATTTTTGCTCTCGAATGATTTGCATTTGTTCTATATAGTCCACGAAGAATACCGCTACGCTCTAAAACTGCAAAAATATCCCCATTGGATGCCGATAATACAATATAATCTTCGGTAGGCAGAAAAATATAGCTTCTCTTTTCCAATCGCATTCTAAGTGACACGCGAGGAGGAAAAACGAATCTTCGAAATTCGAATCGAATGTTCGGATTTGTGCGGGGAATAAGCCGAATGTATCCAAGTTCATCAAGTGAATATCCAAATACTTCGATGAGAGGAGGGCTACCAATAAGTGGCCTGTCACTATCACGTTGGGAAAGATTCACAGGAGAAGTCCGATCAAGTGCACGCTGTCTCCTCGGCGTTGAGAAAGAAGCAGGATTATGTTCGCTTTGAGGCTTTTCGTCGATGTGTGAACAGGATTCTGCGAGAAGAAATAGATTGCAAGCAGAAGTTGAAGGTGCTTCAGGATTGTGTTCGATATTAGGATTGCCTTCGGGCCGTAAACTGCATTCTGAAAGAAGAAATAGAAGATTTTTTTATCTGCACATTTATGTCTCATAATTTTGCTTGAACTTATCATTTATCGTGCAAAAGGGTACTTTCGGTTAAAAACTGTTTTGTTGCACCGTGTACATGAGAGTTAAAACAAAATGATTTTTTTTATTTTTAACCCGTTGCGGTCATCGAGGGTCCATACGACCTCACGAAAACTTTATGTCTAACTCCGGTCAAACTGGCATTCCTAAATTGAACATGTAGTTCCATCTGTTGTTGTTTGAAGGTACCAAAACGAGTTTCGAGGGGTTTTCAAAGTCGTTCTGCAGGCATCAAAACGTGCTGACATTTTTGTTCGAGTTCCAGTAAACCCCGTACGACCGTATTATGAAAAAACCGGCAAAAAAGTTACAAGTAAAAAATTCATTTTTTGTGTGTATAAAAGTGTATTTTATAATGTAAATAACAGTGTATGTGTACCTATATTGAATTTCCGGCATAAAACGTTGACTGCAGCCTAGGAGATGATTAAAAAGTTTTTTCCCTATGTTCTCAATGCTCAAACTTATCTCAGTCATTTTACAAGTTTCGTATAAACTTTTCATTTCAATCTTCAAAATAAATATACTTTTTTCAAAGCTTGATATGACACTAATTTTTGCCCAAAATTATACTATCTTGAGAGTACAGCCTCATAAATTTTATTTATTTCTCTCGAAAATTCAATTTTGTATGAATTTTTAAATTAAACAAATCAAATTTTTGAATTCTTTTTCTTCCGTTTTTTCAACGTGAAGAGTTTTAAATAAACAATAAAACACTGTTGCATTTTCAGGAAGAGATCTTAAACCAAAGTGTCGCTTCAGGATCAAATCGATAGGTCAACAACTGGGAAAATTCGTTTTTGTCTCATTGAATGAATTACCCTAAAGTACATGAACAAAAGAATCAGCTATATCCTCAATGGCCATTCTACCTGGAAAGCCGGGAAATGACCGGAAATTTTTTACGGGAGTAGAAACTTTAAATAAAAATTAAAAAATTCAGAATATTTTTGACGACACGAAAAAAAGTTAGAAGAAGAAAAAAGCTAATTTTTTAAATACATACAATTTTGCGGTCAAACTATACAGAATGCAAAAAAATCTGAATTTACAAGAATTGTGTATTTAAAAAATATTTCTTTTCTTAGAAATTGCTTCGCGATGGAACACGTGGTTTTTTCATTCAACAAAAAGATTGAAAATAAAGGCATTTTACATAAAATATAATAAAAATTATAGATATATTATATTATTATATTCACCAATGTAGCTAAGGATGGCGGGCAAAGTAAGGACAATAATATAGAGTATCCTCATTTTCGGAGAGTAGAGAAAAAAAACTTATTTATGCTACAATGAATAATTTGGTTAATAACTGTGACTGATGGATATTTCATTGCGTCATTACATTACAAATATATCCTTATCTCTCATAAATTTAAGTTAAACACATTATAGGCCTCATGGTTTTCTTTCTGCGATATCTCGATTATTATTTTTTTCGTATTGCCATCATTTTGATTATTAAATTTGCAGCTGATTGAGCAAGCATTAATTTTAAGTAAAAATTATTCGTGACTGATATTAATGCGTATTTTTTCTCTAACATTTTGTGATACAATTCTTTACCTAATAAATAAATAAAAAATGTTTTTTATATGATGCGCACTTTAAAAAAATTTTAGAACCATAATAATGAAAACACGTATGTTTCAATACTAATGCATATTATGAATAGCAATAATATAAATTTATTAAAATAATAATTTTTAAATGGTTGCTAAAAATAAAAATTAGTGCCAAATAACATAAAAGATTTCACAAAAACTATCAGGAGCGAAGCGCGAGCTAAATTTATAATCTATATATATAAATTAAAGATAGCTGGGATTTCAAAAATCGTATAAAAAACCTAAAAATACCAAGTTCACATTCCATGATTTCACTAAATGCTGTTTCTATGTTTAAGAATATACCGCTGGATTTGGCTTTAGAAGTAGTTAAAGAAGAATTAAATCTCAATAAAAATTTTACGAAAATGTCAAAAAACGAAATTCTAATAACAATAAAAATGATGTTTAACAATACAGTATTCGCATTTAATAATAAATTAAAAACAAGTTTTCGGATGTCCAATAGGTTCAACATTGTCTTTGATCATTGCCAATTTAGTATTAGAAGATATCGAAAATAGAGCTTAAAAAAATTTTAATTTTAGACCGTTGATATATAAAAGATATGTTGATGACATATTCGCTATAATTCCTTCTAAAAAAATTATTGAATTTTGTTCAAGCTTTTAACAATATAGAGGAATCATTAAAGTTCACATACAAAATTAAAAATAACAATACCATAAACTTTTTAGACATTTCCGTTAAAAAAACACAGGAAGGTAGCATCATTACAGATTGGTATAGGAAACAAACATGGTCTGGCCAATATTTAAACTTAATTCACATAATGAATTTAGTCAAAAGATTGGTTTAATAAAAGGACTCATTAATAGGGCCATAAAACTCTTTGACTGTAATTTTAGAAAAAAACAATTTAAATTTAATTAAAGAAACTTTAAAATTAAATAATTACCCCGTATCATTAATAAATAGCATTATAAAAGAACGCATTTATGAAATCTACAATAGCACGAGTAAAACATTAAAAAGAAACGTGGTTAAAGAAACATAGCAAATTTGACATTGCAGTATCTTTTCCATATAAACGAGGTTTATCAGAAAGTCATAAAAAACATGAAATCACATCTTATTTCCAAAATAATCGTAAATTAGGAAATATCTTTCGGAATTTAAAAGACTCTGAATTAAGAGAGAATTTATCAAATGTAGTTTATTTAATTAAATGTAAACAATGCAATAAAATTTAAATTAGTGAAACCGGCAGGAAATTAAAAAGTAGAATCACAGAACATAAAAGGGATTGTCGGACAGAAAACGAAAACACACGCCTATCGAAACATGTATGGACACATGATCATTATTTTGATTTTACTTTTAGCAATACAAAAATTTTAGGTAAGGAAAAAAACAAATACAAAAGAAAAATCTTAGAATCAATTTTCATTAAAAAATATGAAAAAGATTGCATAAATTTACAAACAGAAATGTTAAATATTGACAAAACGTACATAAGCATTTTAAATACTAATTAACAAATTTATTTCTGAATTCAAATTTTATCTAAAGTTTATTTCGACGATAGAAGTCAATATTGTATGTAAACGCTTTCCAATTGTATAAATTAATAATATTTCAGTATCATGTCGTACCTCGAGGTCGACAGGTTTATCCACAAAATAAATCCCCGAAAAAAGATAGACTAAAAATCAAAGTTTCTTACCAGTAATTATTAGTTATTTTACTTTCTGACCTGAATAGTTGAAAATAGTGTGTGTTAAAAATATTCTTTTTAATGAAAAAACAATATTTTTTATTGGAAAATGGAACAAAAATACTTGCCACAAACATGATTAATTGTCAACAAAGTTTATAAGGTCAAATATTGTAAGTACAAGATTGAAAAGTTTCTACTGCCTTAAAAATTGATTTTTATAACACTTTATTTTTATATAATATAATTTTTAGAGAAAAGTTTGTGAAACCTGAAGAACGTCAAAATGTTGTTTGTTGTAAACACAGTTTTTATAATAAAGATCGTATGACCGGTAATATTAAACTTAAAATTACATCAATTTCAAAGTTGGATTACTTTATTCTAATAGACGATCGATTAACATAGCTTGTTGTTGGAAAAACCTTCAACTACAATTTCTAAATATATAATCGAGAGCTGGGGAAAAAAGTTGTTGGTAATGCGTAACAAAAATAGGATAGAGATATGATAACACAAGAGTTTCATTATTCAAGATTGTACGAGGAAGGAAAAAGATGTGCAGAGAATACTAAACGACAAGTCGAGAAAGGAGTGGAGTGAAGGAAGAGCGGCGAAGGTAGGGTTTCGGAAAATCAAAGTTGATGAAAAAATGCGATTATTGAGCGAGGAATATTCAGGAAGAATTTCTGGAGGAATATTCAGAAATTTAATGTGGTCGAACTATTAGACACGTGGGTAAAGGTAATCGAATGGGATAGAATAGAGCCAAAGTTGCCAAGGGGGTATAGGTGAATGCTACATAATGCGGTCAGAGTAAAGAGGAAAGGAAGGGCTAGTAAAGAAATTATAACCGGGGTTAGAGATGGTTTGAAAGTCTAAAGTTCATGGAGAGGGAGAGGGGGAGGGCGTGCAAATGAGAACAGTACAGATGGGAGAGGTAACATATTAGTTTGTAAGTCCCTAAAATAAGTTTGGGATGGAAAGGATTAGACAAAGGGTGGCAGATTTACTAGGAGGGAGAGACAAGGGTATGGTGGTACTGGTATGGGGAGTTCAATGCTAGAATTGGTGGAAATAGGACTTGTAAGGGGAAAGGAAGAGCTTTAAAAGAAAATCGAAGGATAAGATGATATCTTTATATAAAATCTTAAACAATAGTAATTCAAAAATCGCTTTCACATATAAATTCTAAATTGAATGCGAAATTTAAACATAAACAGAATCTATAACCCATTACAAATTCCATTCTGAATTTTGTTGCATCACTTTTTTTGGTGCAGTAAAAGTTTTTTTTCTTTTTAGAGTTACATTAAAAACCCTCTAAATTCCACGATACAGATGTGAAATTATTAAAATTCTTATAGCTGTTACAAAAATGGCTTTTTAAATGTTTTAATATACTCTTGATTCGACTTCTGCTTAAAAATATTTTGAAATCCTACAGTTTAAATTAAATTAATGATACACAGTTTTTAGTGAATCATCATCCACAAAAATTTTACTGAAACGATCTGGGAAGATTGGATTCCTTTTGCCTACTTGACATTCCTTACTTTCATCTGCTATTAGATTCTTAATTTCGCCGGTTATCATATTAATTTTAGCTCGCGAATGATTTCCACAGGACCTATATATTGCACGAAGAAACCCACTATACTCTAATATTGCAAAAATATCACCATTCGATGTTGATAATACAATGTGCTCTCGGTTCGGCACCGGCGTATATCTACCTCTTTCTGGCAGCAATCTAATTGGTTTGTCGATAGGAAAAACATATCTTCGAAATTCGAATCGCTGTTCCGGATTTATTCGGGGAATAAGACGAATATATCCAAGTTGTCCAAGTGAATATCCTAGTACTTTATGAGAAGGAAGCCAGCCTGGGGGAGATATTGACCTGGCACGAATAGAAGACCCCTCAGGAGAGGTCCGTTCAGGTGAAAGTTGTCTTCCAAGAAAATGAGGAGTAGGATAAGGATTACGAGTTTGCAGTGAATCAGAATTTTCAAAAACTTTAACGAAAGTGTGTGGGAAGACTGCTTGATGTTCGCCTACTGGACAATTCCGAATTTCAGCTCGGGTCATGTCGTCAATTGCACGGCTTATCATATTAATTTTTGCTCTCGAATGATTTGCATTTGTTCTATATAGTCCACGAAGAATACCGCTATGCTCTAAAACTGCAAAAATATCCCCATTGGATGCCGTTAATACAATATAATCTTCGGTTGGCAGAAAAATATAGCTCCTTTTTTCCAATCGCATTCTAAGTGGCACACGAAGAGGAAAAACGAATTTTCGAAATTCCAATCGAACGTTCGGATTCGTGCGGGGAATAAGCCGAATGTATCCAAGTTGTCGAAGTGAATATCCAAATATTTCAATTAGAGGAGGGCTGCCCACAAGAGGCCTGTTACCATCACGTAGGGGAAGATTCACAGGAGAAGTACGATCAGGTGCACGCTGTCTCCTCGGAGTTGATGAAGAAGAAGCAGTATTATGTTCGCTTGGAGGATTTCCGTCGATGTGTGAACAGCATTCTGCGAGAAGAAATAGATTGCTAGCAGAAGGAGAAGGTGGTTCAGGATTGTGTTCGATATTAGGATTGCCTTTGGGCCGTGAACTGCATTCTGAAAGAAGAAATAAAAGATTTTTTTATCTGCACATTTATATCTCATACCTTTGATTGAACTTAGCATTTATGTTGCAAAAGGGTACTTTCGGTTTAAAACTGTTTCGTTGCACCGTGTATATGAGAGGGTTAAAACTTTACGGCTAAGTCCCGTCAAACTGGCATTTCTAAATTGTAATGAGCGAATATAATTCGCTTTCTCGACGCTGGGAACAGCACAATCGGTGACGCAAATTCGTGATTTCAATTCGAAATAACTAAAATTTGACAAATGAGCATTGAATTTAGAAATTAAGTATTATTTCAAGGAAAAAGATTGGCAAGCGACAGTCGGGCAAATCGACATGTAAATATTTGAAACGATAATCATTTCCTGTAAACGAATATATGTATACACTAGATTAGTCGAAATTTCTTGAAAGAATATTGATGTAACACAGATATGATTATTTAGACATAGGATATAGCGGTTTTGACAGCAGGATACATAAATCTTATATTAATTATACATTTGGCGACAGTAAGTCGTTAAAAATAACTGAGTGAAGAGATGTTTTTAATTTTGTTGAGACGGTTAAGAAGACCTCCGAGAAATCGGTTCTCCGAATGATAACATAAACAATGTGTGTGCCTGGACCATATCTCAAAAGTCGGCGAAGTATGAAGTCACGTGTTTTCTTCCCATAAGAAGAAGGTATTATAAAAT